>JAWQUT010000154.1:89476-114493 GCA_033807755.1 Ellobium chinense
CAGCCCTGTAAGTGGACATTCTGTCTTTCATACTGCATCATATCACATGGTTTAATAAATGCTTGACGTTACAGGATGGCAAAATGTGATTTCAATTATTTCTTAAATTAATAACTCAGAATTTTATCTTTAAATGTCAATAAAAAGAAAACGTAATTGATTTCAGCTGGACACGCTGGAATTTTTTAAGCGTCCTGTGGTGTAGAATCATAAAATGTCGGGTGTCGTATTAACCTCAGATGGATACGAGAACCCTGCCAGCACCAGGACAATGGGGAGGAAACATGGTACCCTTTTTTTTTTTTTTAAGGGAAAACGTAAAAAACTGTTCACATGCTACCCTTTTACTGTTTGATGGAACAGCAGAGAGAGTAATGATATGGGAGCAATGGGGGAAAATATGATATGAGGCTTAAGATTGAAATCAAGAGAGGATGTCAGGCTGAGTTAGAGGAGGATCTTAGAATTGATTTAATAGCTTTTCAGGAGCATGTGAGAGTGAAAAAGATTTAGGCATATGCATTTGAGGAAGAAAAAGGCAACCCTGAGTCTAGTGTACTTTAGACTGCAGCCGGATTTCGCCATGGCGTATTCTTGGGGAAACCACGACGAAATTCAGTCTGCTCTTTGGAGCAGAAAAAGTGTGAATCCTCTCACTGCAGCATTGTTTGCTAACGGTACACCTTGCACACCGTTTCTGTTTGTTACAAATTCCAGTGACAGAGGTAAGAATACAGTTAATTCATGCCTTCTAAGATTCTGTGACTATTTCATTGAGTCAAAACTGGAGCAAGGGGAGTGTCTTACGATTTTTACGGATGGGCCTTCCAGCTAGTTCAAAAATAAATGCATGGTGAAACTGTTGTCGCAGGTTGCAAAAAAAACTTTTATTGCCAGTAAATTGGAATTATTTTGCAACCTCTAATGAGAAGAGGGTAGACGACGGAATAGGGAGATCTGCAAAATCTTTGGTTAAGGCAAATGGTCATGGCCTGGCAAGCAGTTGTTCAAAACTCAGAGGACTTCTTGAAGATTGTCCGAAAAGTAATGCCAACAGTAACAGCATTTCATATTTCACATTAAGAAATTCCATCTTTCTTTGCAGAAGAAAACTCATGGGAAGAGGTCGCTGATGTTTTAGATATCAGCCAAATATATTCTTTGCAACTATGCAATGATGGTATTCATCTGTACACATCATGTCTTGATCAACAGGCATCTACAGTTGGTCAGTATTGTGTCCATGCCTTTGATACTGAAAGCTGGGTAATGGTGAAATATCATAAAGAAAATTATTCAGGCCTGGTTGGTAGTGTTTCTGGAGACCTTTTTGAAGTTTCGGTCATGCACTCCACGTTTGGGTACAAGTGGATATGGCAAAAGAGAGAAAACAAAATACTGTATATAACAATCCGATGGATACAGTTCATAAAAACACTGCACCTGTGCCTGTTGGTGCACAGGGTCATTTTCACTTTGATGAAAACATAACAGAATGAACATCATGGGCCTGAACACATAACATCATCTGTGTGACAGATGTTCTTAGTTCGATTATTAAATGGAGGTTCAGTAATAAATTAACAATTTTCATTATGTCGTCGGGTTCAACTACCTCCTTTTGCATTTGAAATTGCAGTCATTTTGAAGACAAATTGCTTTTATAACGCAAACTTATTGATTTGTAGTGTTACGTGTGTGACAGGAGTGGGAAGCATGGCAGTTATGCTGTTTCGTGACAACATAAAGTTTACAGAAGAATTCTGGAGTACATATTCATAATCTATTCATGTCATATAAAAGTCATAAAGTCGTGTTTGCATAGATTTTATAGCCCTAATATCTTTTTTAATGCACTGTCAAAATGACAACACATCGACAAAAATTCCGTCAATTTTGTTCATGTGTTTACTTATTTAAATTTAAATGTTCAACATGGTATGAAATATAAACAAAAATAACATTACTAGTTTGCACTTGTTTATGGTTTTGCTTGTTTGAACCAGTTAAGCTGGAATGGGTCATTAAGTAAGGCGTGATGTGTGCACAGGTGGAAGACAATAACCTGGTCTCTTCTTTTGAGGAAATTAATTAGGTCCTTGGGGTTTGGGCTTGTCATGATAGGAAATACAATTCTACCTGTTTTGCCCAAAGTCAATTTATTCATCTATTCCATCTCCATGTTAGATTTGATAATCTGCTTAGCAGTTTATTGTGATACTGGTCTGCTTTGTAGTTGGCAAGCTGATCCCTTTTTGGCCATGATGTCTGCTGGTTCGTTGCCTGCTATGTTGCTGTCTCCTGGTATCCATGGTAGGCTGAGTTGGGCGGCTAAAGTATAGAAAGACTGACTGATGATGTTGGTAAGACTTCTGTTTGTGGTGTTGTTGAGCGAGTCACCATTCAGTGTCAGTCTGCACAGACTATGAGTCGGAGACGATGAAAACGTTACTTATTTTCTCTTTTATCGCAAAGCCTCAGTTTCATAATTTGAGCACAGCGTTCCACAGGAATTGTAGAGCTCTTCACATGTTTTGTCTGGATAATGGAACCTGACATAATAGCAAGCATTTAGGGTACTATTGAAGGTCGACCCAATTTGCATAAATGTGAGTCCAGCCTTAAGGAAAGGTGTCGAATGTTCTCTCTGTAATGTTCTTGATCTCCAGTGGGTCAGATTTTGTCTTGGTAGTTTTTTCAAGACCTCTGTATGTATTGCTGGCTTTTTGAGTAGGGCAATAAGAGGTATTTCTTTAGGGAGTGGAACCACTGGTTCCCTGTTTTCTGGAAGATAAATGTTTTTCCTGTAGTTTTGCCGCAACGTCCAGGATTGACTTTTGTTTAAGTTTTTTTTTTTTTTTAGGTGTTCAGGTGTCTACTAAGTTTCTCTTTAGATATTTCTTTGATATCCTTTGATACCATTCAGCCATCTTAAGCACGGCTACCTTTCTTCCCGGTCTCAGCAGCTTGATATCGGTGTTAATTTCACAGGCTGCTGTGAGAGCTAATCTCATGCCTCCGGCTATAAAGTGCACTACTTGGCATTGTACTTTATCTAGAGTCTTGAGTTGTCCTACTGCTTAAAGTTTGGAGAGTCAGGTTGTACTCCATCAATGAGCAGACACACCCAATATAGAACTGCTTCAAGGTCTTTTTGTCGGCACCCCAAGAGATACTTGCCAGTCTGTTTAGTAGCTAAAGCCGCCTGGTGGCTTTTTTCTTTCGGCCTTAGACTGTCTATTAGCAGCACATTTCATTTAAGTAATGTACATCGTTTTTAGTTTTTTTTGTAACTGTTTTCTTTGTAACATGAGATTGATTCTCTACTTCGCTACGTTGTACCAGTTAAACACTATCTAAAAATGGGCAGAGACGAATGGCTTCAAGTTTTCCCCGCAGAAGACTGTTGCCGTTCATTTCTGTAGAAAACAGAAATTTCACAAAGACCCGGATCTCTACCTTAGTAAAGACGGGAAGATTCCTGTGAAAGACGAAGCAAGGTTTCTAGGACTAATTTTTGACAGAAAAGTGACTTTCCTTCCGCATATAAAACAACTTAAACTCTCCTGCCATAAAGCCTTGGACATCTTAAAAACTATTTCTGGAACAGAATGGGGAGCCGATCGAGACTCCATGTTACTTCTATACCGCTCCTTAGTCCGATCCAAATTGAATTATGGGAACATTGTGTATGGCTCAGCCAAACCGTCCTATCTTAAAACTCTTGATCCCACTTACCATCAGGGACTCCGTCTATCCCTGGGCGCCTTTAGCACGTCCCCTGTAGAAAGTCTTTATGTTGCAGCAAATGAACCCTCCCTTTATGACAGAAGAGTCAAACTTTCTCTTCAGTATGGAGTAAAACTACTATCCCATCCGGAAAACCCCGCATACCAACCTGTTTTCAATACCCTCTTTTTCAACAAATTTCAAGCAACACCAAGTGTCACTCCTCCTTTTAGTATACGGATTCAGTCCCTGCTTGCTGAGGATGATATCCAACCCACAGAGGTGGAAGTTGACCCATTCCTCACCATTCCTCCATGGTTATTAGATAAACCAAAAATAATCCTTGATTTGGCAACTCACCTTAAGACCAAAACCTCACCTGAAACATAACAAACGGCTACTTAAAGCAGTATTCGATGATCATCCTGACCACCAACAACTATACACAGATGGATCCAAGGATTCTGAGTCAGTAGGAGCTGGCTCTTTCTCTGTCCTTGGAAATACATGTTGTGGCCTCAATTCTAAAGCATCCATTTTTACAGCTGAAATCAAGGCCATGGAGATGGCATTAGACACAATTTCTACCTCTTCCCATAACAAATTTCTTATCTTTCTGATTCTCTGTCCTGCCTCCAGGCTATAAAACATTCCAATATGAAAACCCACAGTATCAATCACCTTCTAGAGCGTATTCATTCCCTTTCCAACGATGGTTGGGAAATTGTCTTCTGCTGGATTCCTAGCCATATTGGCATGATGAGAAATGAAGCAGCTGACAGCCTTGCCAAAGTTAGCCTTGAACTAAATCCATGTGAAGAAAATCTTACTCATTCAGATATTAAACCAACTATAAACAAATGTATAGACTCCAGATGGCAGGAAAGATGGAACGAACAAATAACGAATAAACTCCATAAGATTCAACCCCAGCTAGGACCATGGCCAGAAGTCTCCCAACCTCGAAGGCCAGATGAGGTTGTCCTCAGTCGCCTTCGATTGGGTCACTCCCACCTCACACATTCGTTTATCTACAGGGGGATGATCCCCCAGAATGTATTACATTCGACTGCCAGCTGACAGTCGAACACATATTGATTGACTGTCCCGAATTAGAACACATGCGAAGATTACACTTTACATCAAAATCTATGAAAAGGCTGTTCAAAAAGGTCAGCCCCAAAACCATTCTTGCGTTTATTAGACAGATTGGTCTGTATACAAAATTCTGATGGAGTTTCACCTGGGTTTTGAAGTCTTTGCTCATGCGTTATATTTGGCTGTCTCTAGGTTCACTTATGGTTCATGATCATGTAACATAATTTACCGTGTGTTGACGCAATGTTGGCCGCCATCGTGCCGACGCGCCGTTAACTCCAACTCAACTCAACTCAACTCAACTCAACTCAACTCAACTCAACTCGCTACGTTGTGGCTTCTGGATAAAATGGAATTCACCGTTTTGGAACAGTTTATCTTTAGTGTCCAGGTATCACAGTACATCACTTCATTATGTCATCTCGCACTGATGGCTGTATGCTTGTTGGTGTGCCTGGAAACTAGTTCATCAGCATAGCATAACTTTGTCTGTCTGTAGTTTTTTTTCTGGGAGTTCATTTATAGAAGCAAAAACAGAGTGAAGTTCAAGGAAGAACCTTGTGGTAGTCCCTCTCCAAAGACTTCTTTTGAAGAGATTTAGTAACGACCAAGCTTTGGCTTCATCCTTTGTGGATCTATAATTTTCATTAGCCTGACTCACTGAGATGAATTGGATGATGGCCTTTGTTAGTTCCGTGGAGAAATATGCAACTCTCAGCTGTCAGGCACATTCATTTCCCTACAAAATGGTGCCAATATTGCTGCAATATCTGTCTTAGATCATTCTAATGACCCAGTTTAGAGTTTGGTACCTCTCAAAATAGCTAATTCTCTTGATGATATTATTATACCCTATGCTGCTTTGAAGGCTCCCATGAACATACAATTCAAGCCTAAAATTTTGCCGTGGTAGCCTGTTTGGAGGGGAACTAGTAGGGAATGGTCAGAGGGAAGTGACCTGGGAGTGATTGGGAGGGAAGGAGAAAAGTGACCCCCTCTAGGCTGATTATTGTGTCCATGTAAGTTTTGTTTTTAGTTGACCATATTTGCAACTGTTAATGGTCAAATCCACTTGTAACCACACATTTAAAACCGAAAAGTGATCACATTGAAATTTTTTAAAGGGTCATTCTGATTGGGGAAGAAGCCTTGGAGGAACAAAAGTTTGGTGCATCTGCCCAAAAGAATTTAAAGAAAATGCAGCTTCCTTTGCCAGTACGATGTGAGCCTATGGGATGGACTGAGAAGGGGTGGAATGGTGATTTTCTTAAGGGTGTGGGGTGGCGTGGGTAGGGGGTTGATAGTGAAGTTGTGGGTGGAAGTAGAGAAGAAAAAAATAATAAAAATTTGGTGGCAATTTGTGCGTTTCTTGCCAACACTGGGTGTGTGTGTCAAAGGGTAGGTGGAGAGGGTGGGGGTGGGAGGAAAAGAAAGAACAAAAAAAAATATTTTAAAAAGCGTGTGTCGTGTAACTTGAGTCTGCAGGACGTATATCTAGATCTAAGTTCCATACATTCTGGATTGAGGGGTGGGTGGGAGGNTGGGGGGGAGGAGGGGGGTGTTTTGTTTATTGGGAACCTAATGTTTTTTTCTTCTTTCGGCCATATTAACATTTGGTGTTATTCTACAAAAACCACTGTGATTTTTTGGGAAATTCTGCCATGGAGCTAAAAATACTTCTTTTGCCCGATCAGTTAAGGGGACAAAAAAGGGGGGTCAGTGCCCAAAATTGTTCACAAATCTCTTTCAAGAAAGGTAACCTCGAATTCTGATTTGGTGCCCAATTGTCTATTTGGCTGGTTTTGACCACATGCGAATGCATAAGCCTACGCCCCTTGTTTTATTATTATTGATTGCTCAGTTCTCTACCCTTGACTGTGATTGTTGACTGTTGCTGATGAGTCGTTTTCTTGGCTATTTTAGTTGGCAATATAGCGTTTCAAGGGACCTATTTTATATCAATGGGATGGTCAAGTGCTGCTGCATACGTTAGTGCCAGTGTGATTTGGAATTGTGGACTATTTGCAGAGATTTCTTGACTTTTCTAGATCATCGTGTCTGCAAGTCTCAGAAGGAAAAGGAAAAAATGCACAGTGATTAGATGAAGTCATGTGTCTTTGCCCGTGAAGTTGCCTGTGTTTATATGAGAGAGTAAGCTCTGTGGAAAAAAGAAAACTGACCTAGATCCTGACCTAGATTAGACGTTTAGATATTTCAAGGTTGGTGAACTGGAAGTGACATCACGATCAGCTGTTCTTGTTTGTAAACAAGAACCCGAATATAGAGAAGTAAGCAATCTAGTAACAGAACACCTCTGGTATAGATATATAGGACCTCTTGAACAATATTACTACTTACCACTTGAACAATATTACTACTTACCACCTCAACACTTGTACGCAATACAAACGGACTTGCCTGTTAGCGGTCAGTTGGTAAGTTCTGTTAACCACTGTGAGAGAGCACACGAACATTGTGTATAGCAGTACCCCCTAGAAATATGGAAGCTGCTCTGAAGCCAGTATTGAAAGATAGCGAACTTAGTATGGAAGAAGTCAGTGAGACGGGGCCCAGTGCTCGTGTAAGTAGAAAGGATGGTCACAGAGATGGGAGTAGTAAAAGGAGAAGAGCAAACAGTGATGGTGTGAGCCCTAGAAGAGGCGTTTCCACTCAGCAGGATGAAGTGAGGGACCAAATGGGAGAGCTAATGAGGGCAGTCAAGTCGCTCACTGAAGACGTCGCTGCAATTGGGCGAGCGGTAAGCGACATTATGACCAGGCTTGAAAGAGACATTGTCTCCAGACTTGACAAGCAAGACCAGCGACTTACAGCTGTCTGTAAGAACATGGACAAGCAGTCTGAAAAACTTGCCAGCACAACGGAGAATGTAACGAAGGTAACCGGGGAGGTAACGAAGGTAACCGGGGAGGTAACGAAGATTGCTAGAAGGGTGAAGGAACTGGAAGGTAGAACCATACACCAAGAATCGAGGTCGAGAAGAAATAATCTTATATTTGATGGAATTCCTGAGAAGGAAGGAGAAAACTGTGAGGTTCTACTGCAGAGCTTCATTAAGGAAGAACTGAAAATAAATGACATACTTTCAGTCCAGCGAGCTCATCGACTAAGGAGGAAACGGGACAACAGTACCATTGGGACTTTGAGGGACCGCCCACGGCCCATAATAGCCTCCTTTCTCGACTTTCGAGATAGAGAAAGAGTCAGAGCAGCCCGCTTTAAACTACGACCGACCCTCGGAGTGCGAGAAGATTTTCCCCTAGAGGTACGACAGGCGCGGGAGAAACTGCTGCCGGAGCTACGTGAAATCAAAAAGACGGGGAAGAAAGCCACCATCGCATACCCTGCGAAATTAATAGTGGAAGGAAGATGTGTTAAGACTGTTGACATCACCAAGTCAGACTCATCAAGATAGGACAGATTACCAGAAAATGTCTGTATGTCAGGCCACTGTGGCTCTGGAACTGAACTTAATACGTGTATTGTTAATAATTTATCTTGTGTTTCCTATAACGTTTATGGTGACCTAGAAAGTAAGCTTGAAAGAGCTGATTTTTGTGAAATTGTGTTTAAACATGATGTAGTATTACTGTGTGAATCATGGACGAATGACGCGAGTAAGTTGGAATTAAAAGGGTATGAGTGTGTGTGTAAGCATAGGAAGAGAAGGAGAAGAGCGAAGAGAGATTCTGGAGGCTTAATCTGTTTCTTTAAAAAGGCTGCATGGGGTGGTATTTCTGTGATCCCCTGGGATTTCGAAGACGGCTTATGTCTTAAGTTTTGTAAAACGTTTTTTAGCATGAAGAAGGACTTATATTTGTTATTTGTATACATGAAACCAGCTGATTCAACTCGAAATGTGGTCAGCACAGATGTAGATGGATATGATCATCTACTAAATAAACTTGTAGAAGTGAGAGAGAAGGGGGCAGTGATGGTAGTGGGTGACATGAACGCCAGAACAGGTGAGCGTGAGGAATGTACTATAATCGAAAACGATGACGACTATAACATGTTAAATAATGAGATGGATGACTTAAGTCCTTCTGTCAGTGACTTTGAAGGTAATGGCATGCTTCTTTCACGTGTAAGTATGGACAAAACCGTGAACGAACATAGCCACAGGTTGTTACAGTTATGTCAGATGAGTGGTTTGGTAATAATGAATGGAAGAGCAGGGAGGGATAAAGGAATTGGAAATATGACTTCTTGTGGTCGGAGAGGTGAAAGTCTGATTGATTATGTCATATGTTGTAATACTAGTATGTATTTGGTAAGAGAGTTCAATGTTACTGATAGCAATGTGTTTTCTGATCACAGACCTGTTGAATTTAACATGGTGTGTGAATATAATAATGGGTACAGAGACACGTATACTGCAGAAGTATGTGAAAAAACGAGATGGAGAGAAAGTAAGAAGGACGAGTATATTGAAAAAATCGGTAAAGGAGAAGGGATCGGGGAACTACGGATTGTCTATTCATATTACATGGAATAGTAGAACTTCTGTTTAAGAGAAAAAATGCATTATACTGTGCCTTCCTTGACTACCAAAAGGCTTACGACTGTTTAGAAAGAAGTGCACTATGGTATAAGGTGGTCAGGGAAGGCATCAGTTCCAAAATTGTAAAGTTGCTTCAAGACATGTACGGGAAAGTTAAACTGAGGATGGAAGAGGTATGCAAGCTTAATGTACAGGCAAGGAGGTGTAGCTTTGAAGTTAATCGAGAGTCAGGAGAAAGTAGCAAACGTATGAATGGAATTGATATTGAAGAGAATGTTGATAATGATGCAGAGTTCTTTACTGCAGCTACAGGTGTACTACAGGGTGAAAGTACGTCACCTTTCTTGTTTTCCATGTTTGTAAATGATTTGGAAAGATCAGACTGGTTTAATGATGCTGGAATCTCTCTTCAAACAACGATTATTAAATTACTTATGTTTGCAGATGAGATGGCGCTGTTTAGCAAAAGCAAAGAGGGACTGCAAAAAGGGTTCAATTACATGAAGGACTATTGTGATAAGTGGGGGATAACAGTGAATACTAAAAAGACGAAAGTTGTGGTTTTCAAGAAAGGGGATAAATTAACAGACTCAGATAAATGGTATTTCAGTGGGAGGATGTTAGAAACGGTGGCGTACTTTAAATATCTAGGACTTCATCTGTCTAGTTCAGGATCATTCTCGTATGGAATTAAAAAACTTGTGGAGCAAGGAAGAAGAGCTTTGTTTGGCCTTAAGTCCTACTTACAAGAAAATACAGAATTAACGCCAGATCTGCAGATTAAGTTATTTAATAATTTAGTGTCACCCTTGCTGAATTATGCGTGTGAAGTGTGGGGCTTCTGTAGTGCAGACCCCATAGAAAAACTGCATTTGTATTTCTTAAAATTTGTTTTTTGTGTAAGAAGAAACACTCCTACTTGCTTTATATACGGGGAGTTGGGAGTCTATCCACCTTCTTTGGAAAGAAAAATCAGAATAATAAAGTACTGGCTTGAAGTAATAGACGAAAAAGGTAAAGAGAGCTCTTACGTAGGATACGTTTATAGAGAATTGTATGAGCAAGTGGAGAACGATATAGATACAGTTAATTGGGCATCATTGACGCGAGATTTGTTAAACAGGACTGGGTTTGGGTTTGCATGGATCAATCAAAAAGTGTCAAATAAACGAACATTTCTTAACAATTTCAAGAATAGACTAAAATGTATGTATCAACAAGAATGGCATAGCCAAGTAGAAGAATGCAGTGAGAACAGGTTGTTTAGACATTTAAAACGTGAATTTGGATATGAAAAATATCTTGACATGATACGGTATAAAACGTTTAGAGTGGCCCTCACAAAAGTCAGATTAGGTTCGCATAGTTTTATGTCAGAAAGGGGAAGATGGGAAAGAGTTAAAGTAGAATACAAGGAAAGAGTTTGTCCAGAGTGTAGAGAGGTGAAAGACGAATACCACTGTATAGTCAGTTGTCCGCGATTCACGACAACTAGAAAAAAGTATCTGCCATGTTACATGAAAACAAGACCAAATATGTGTAAATTCATAAGTATGTTAAATGAAAAAAACGACGATGTTATAAATAAAGTATATATTTTATGCTATAATGTGCTAAGAGAATACGAGAAAAGTATGTAGACGGTGAGCCATGATATTATGCATTTTCTGGTGCTTTAAGCAGATTTTGGAGGTGGTAGGTAGTGTGTGTGTGTGTGTGTGTGTGTGTGTGTGTGTGTGTGTGTGTGTGTGATTGTGATTGGGAGTGAGACAGAGAGAGAGGGACTGGAAAATGGGAGAATACGTTGTACGGTGCATAGATGACTAGGTGTGTTATGGGGGCGGAGGGGTTAATTGGAGACTTTGGGCATGGTACTGTCAGGGGTGGAGTTGGATAAAAGTTGGATAAAAGTTTTGTACGCTGTATTTTGGTTCGTTGTTTTTTTTAGTGTTTTGTAAAATATGCCAATGTATAGTAATGATCCCTTTTTTTTTTGTTGTTAAATTGTTGTAGTTGGTGTTTGTGTGTGTATTATGATAGACTATTGATGTTTTTGCCAATGTAATGTTTTTTTGGCCCATGGCCTAATAAAATATTCCTTCCTTCCTTCCTTCCTTTAATCAAGAAGGCTCAAATTCTACCTGAAACTTTAAAATTGGATGCTTTATTTAGATCACACCTCACGGGTTATTTTACATATCTCTATACCCTGACACTGGCTAGCAGGGCCCCAAAAATGGGGATGTTATATATTAGCGGATTGATTGGGTTGTACAAAATGAGTGATTTGGCATTCTTAGAGGTGCCTGTAACCTTACTTCGGAATAAGGTCTCTAAGGATAGAAGAAATATAAAAAGTACGTGCTAGTGTCATTTTGTTGTTTGGTTGGTTGGTCGGTTGCCGTCCCCAACCCCACACTCATCTCATACACATACAACTTTCACCCTATATTTCTAGAGTTTAAATTTTGCATAGTCGGAGGTCTGCACTTCACTAAAAGTCCCTAATGAGTCTAGCGTTTTATTAATACATTTATCTTGATTTCAGGTCACCAAGTGTATAGAGGACATTCTAAAGAAAGCTGATGACATCAAAGCAAAATCTGTCTCGCTACCCTCTTTCGGGACTGGAAATCTAAGGTACCCTCCAGGTTGGTATAAAAGACTGGGGGGACAAAAGCCAAATATAGCAGTAAATAAGTCAGATAAATATCACGATCCCAAATTTGTGTCACACTGTATACTCCACTAGAACTTCTCTAAGTGTGGTGCCAGCCGGCTGTAAAACTCTTATTTTTCTGGGTTTTACCTTGCAATGACAGAGGTTTTACCTCCCACTAAAAGAGGCATAATTATGATCGTTCGAAATTTAATTTCAAGCGGTTGTGCCGATCGACGGAGTGTGTGAGACCAGTCAGAGAGTAGTGTAACTTAAATGTGTGCCTTTGCCATACATATTGTGGGCAACATATCAAAAGTGGAATGCGAATATTATTATCAACATATTTGATCTCATTTATTAAAAATTGACATTTTGGAATATCTATTATAATTTTGAGATACGCCACAAGCATTTCTTCAGATTTATCTAAGAGCAATTATTCAAATCGCAATATTTCAAATCTGTCGAGAAATGTCAGTAAATGTATTTTTGTCCTGTCTTGATCTGGGATAAATGTTGTTTTTAAAAGTGTACTTCGTCAGTGTTACTGACAAAAAGATTGATCTCAGTTCAGTGGCGTTGCCTGTGGTTTGCAGTAGTCGCAAGTAAAAAGCAAAATGGTTCTGAAGTATTCGAAATATGATTTTATATTGTGTAACGGTTGAAAGCACCAAGTAGTTTGATCCAGCAGTGGATATATTCTGCAGCCTACCATCGGCCACGTTAAGATAAGATAATAACAACCAACAGTGTTGAGAACAGCAGCCTTTAACCAAAACCGTGTTGCGATCAAGACACCATGATGCTCGACACCCGCAGTAGGCATCTCCCGTTGAGCAGTTATATACTTATCATCGGTGATACACTTGACCTCTCCTGCAGTTATAAGCTAATCATCAGTTATACACTTGACCTCTCCTGCAGGTATATACTAATCATCGGTGATACACTTGACCTCTCCTTCGGATCTGTTTATGAGGATGGATTAAAAAAAAAGTTGATGGTCTTGCCCTGAAAACGTGAGAATCTTGACAAATTAATACATCAGAATCATTTACAATGTTTCTTACGATATTTCAGCACATTTTATTCTTAAACAGTTTTTCATATACTAATCACAGGACTCGAAACTACGTTTGGGTGTGCATTATTAAGAAGTTGAATATCTTCACTCTCGTTAGGTAGGAGGGAATCTTCTACGTGATATTCATTCGGGGTTTCAAACCAATAGAAGTTGGGAATATGAAAATAAATTAGGAGTCATCAGGAAAAACTTCATTTGCACAGCGAACAGATCCACCGATTGTCACTCGAGTGGAGTGAGTTCTTGCATTCTTCTGAACCAGGCCATCCTGGGCTGAAAGAATGTTCATGTTGAGGATATCTGTCAGAATGGACTGCACTGAACCATAACTGTGATCCATTGTCTCGGCTATGTATCAAATGGTAACTCATCTACTGTCCAAGATCATGGCATGAATGTCTTTCACTTGAATGTCTTCTGTGGCAATTTAGGAGGTCCCGAACTGTGAGTCAGCCTTGACATTTATTCTGCCATGCATAGCTTCGAACGCATATTTCTTTATATAGCGGGAATCAAACGGGAATCATCTCCTTGCATAAGCACCATTTCTTTATTTATGCCCATATGCACATGCCTTGTTTCATCCAGGTCTTTGACGACGGTGCGACATTCTGCCAAATGAAAATGCCCATCTCTGCCTTATGTTTGAATCCATTCATTTTGCACAGGAGACATTGTATCCTAATGAAATTTGGTGTAGTGTCACGGGGAACAGTGTGGAAGACCAATGCATATTTATTCACTTTGTCATAATTTACACGTTTTTGAGGCTAGACTGCGATTTATTTTAATACACTGTGTCTGGCCTTTCGACTGGATCACTGCATAATTTATATGGTTTTGCAGAACATTTCAGGAGTGTCTTTGATTGGCAGTTAGAAGCAGAAATGATTTACCTATAAATTAGTGTCATTGCAGATCGTCTAAAAATCCAATCGTGATCTGAAATATAATCTAGAAGCTCTACATGNGCCTGAAGGAGGATTTTGTCTTTCAGTTTTTCTGGATCCTGAAATGAGCGAAAAGCATTTAAATTGGTGATGGATCTTCAAACAGCAGGTTTATTGCCTTTTCATTTTTTCTTGGTAATACATATCCGGCAGGAGACTACGGTTGACCACTTATCACGAGCAAGGGCGAGATACAAGACGACAACAGACAATGAAAAGCAGAACAGACGAACAACGACGAGGCTAGTAATGACAGAACACTGAGGGTCACAGACCCGATACATTTAATTACACAAATACCAGTACAATTTCAATTTACAATAATGATACAGACGCTAGACGCTACAGTAGAGGAGAAACCCCCAATGGGGGTAACGACAGTTAATACTTACTGGAAAGGAGACCACCCTTCCCACCTAATGGATGTTCCATAACGACTCAGCAACCCCCAGTGGGTGCAAAGATATCGACCCCACAAACTCGTGTTGGGTTGTGTGCCACAATTGATAAACTTCTGATTTTATTTAGTGGGTGTAACTCAGTAATAAGTTTGAATGGCTCCTCTGGCGCACCCGCTACAATTAACGACCCCAGAAGCACAAACACTCACTCTGCAGTTTCTTGTTATCAGCAGAACAGTTCACATCACTAATAGTGTAATCATTCGCTTACATGCTGTCCATCCACAATCCCTTGTACTTCACTAGGGAGAAAACAATATCATGCCTATCATTGCCATGGTTTTCACATCTGACATTGAAGAAAATTACGTAACTTTGAGGCTGCTGTTGATTGACAAATTCATTACAGCAGTCCTGCAGCATCCGCATTAAAGTGGCTGTCAATGGCTGCCAGGACCATGGCCCCCACACATTTTTTAAAAAAAAATTAAAATCCTGCACTGTTTGGAACGTGGATTGTTTATATTGATAGCCAAGAAGAATTTTCGATTTTCAGCAAAAGGGGAAGACTTGATCCCATGCTGGCAGTGCCAATAGATGCATATCATCAGACACAAGATTTAGAAATTTCTATACGTTGTATGAACTTCATATCACCTTACAAGAATGCAAAACTTAAGGGGACCAAGGAGGAAACCAGCCATAGATAAGAAGATGCCAGTGTTTTTTCTTTCCACTGTTAGCTATGTAAGGTTTTACACGTCTCATTAACTTATCAAAGGGTCCCATTCCAAAATACTTCCCATGCATAATATTTAACTCTTCCTCCAAATATTAACACATAAAAAAGTGCCCCAAGATCAATTATATTTTCAGAACTTTGGTAGTGAATTAAATGCTTATTATTAAATGTCCCAAGACCAATTGGATTTTGAGGACTTTGACAGGGAATCAGGCTACCTGATACTTCAGGCCTTTTCGCAGAGTAAACAGGATAACCGTATCCACCAAGCAACAACCATAGAGTGGCAAAATCCCAACTATTCTGAGTCTACAAAAGCATTTGCATTTCCGTGAGGGCAATTCCATATTATCATGGACAGACATTTAGAAGGTTTAGTGATATTTAAGCTAACAATGGTTTTACTCAGAGATTTGATTTACTTCAATATATTTAATAAACTTTTTTTTTTGTTTGTTCCAATTTCGGAGAAAAGAGGTGAACATGACGTGCCATTTGCTTTCTTCTATTTAAAATATCTTGTGATTCTTCATGTTGCTCTTGTGATATAAAAATCCAAAGACAGGTAATCTTAGGGCCTAGACGAAGTCAGTGAAGTCATTGAAATTACTGTAGTACGGTTACCTTGATCCCTGCAATGTGATCATATGGCTTTTATAGAGGACGCAGAGTGAAATATGGGTAAACTATAGCTAAGAAAAATACTTTGAGATACTCAGAAAATTTCATGTTTCCAGCACAATTAGAAGTGGTCAAGTATAAACAATTAAATGATGACCCTTGTACTCGAGAAGAGCGTTGAGTACATGAACTCTGTACACTTGAATCACCGAGGCTGTGGTGAGTTTGCGGTTTTCCCACATGAACTTGAACAGCTTCCATTCCACACTATGCTTCGACAATGGCCAAAGTTATTCTTCACACTTCTGAGAAAATGTTAGGGATCTAATTTATGGCAAAGCAAAAAGCAGAGAGCATGTTTGTCTTTGCAATTACTAATTAATATTATCGCATTTTGTCCCTTTTAAAAGAAGTCAAAATGATCTATTAAACAACATGGTATGCTTGCTTAAAACAATAGCAGCAACAAAACATAAGCATAACAGGCCATACCTGAAGCACTCTGACAATGTTATGGCAAAAGCGTGTATCCTATTGGCATCTTGAGTGCTGAGCTTGAGATGGCTGATCCTAAGTTGTTGTTCAATTTTGAGATTGTTCATATATTTGTTATTTGTTTATATTGGAGATTTCCTTTAGCGCTTGGCCCATGCCATTTTGAGATTGATGATGAGCTTAAATAATTGCAGGGTATTTCTCACTGTCATATCTTATGTTTATGACTTCGGCTTTCGGGTCGAGTGAAAATTCTTGGAAAAGACACTTGATCCCTGAACCCCACTCGACTTTAGTGTGTAGAGCCGGAAGGGGAGGGGAGCAGGACATTGCATCCCGGTTATTAGTCTTAAATTGACTGTCTGCACTGCGGGAAATGTTATCATTTAATTCATTGTTTGAATTCAGCATATACTTGTTTGCTTGTTTCTTTAAGTCTGTGTTGGGGCAAATGAACACCTTGTAAATGTCTTGGTTCTTGTGCTTAGAGAACGCGAACTGCCACCTCAGAAATTACCATACTTGAAGGATCCGGAACTTACAAAACTTTCATTGTGGTTAAATAAAAAATAAACTTTTATTTTTAGATTATACCCAAAACGAAGTGCCTGGCTCCATGTACTGTTGATGTGGGTGGAAAAAACAGAACGGTATCGTGTTGTAATATGGAATCAATAATTTTTTGAAGCTCAGACCCAAGATGGCTGAAATCCAGCTTCTTATTTGGTGACTCACAAGTGCTCATTATCTCCTCCAAGCAAACATCGTTTATTTCGTGCCTTTTCCCGTTATACCTGACTAGAATTCTACCAGTTGCATGTGGACTTTACCAGCTGTGAGGATACGTGTCAGATCCTAGCAGTACTATCGCGATGAATCATAGAATGAGAACGCATTTTGGATATTTTATTTTGCAGAAAAGACGCAAGAAATGACTTTGGAGGCCATCAGCAATTTTGCAAAGACCAATCCAAAGTTTTTGAAGAGTATTGAGATTGTCCTGTATCCTACAGACACGCAAGTTGTGCAGGTAATTTCCACTGAAACATTCGCATAGTCACACTGTGAAATATAATTCTTCCTTTTTTTTCACTCCTTTACGATTGGCGCTTCCCCTTTGGCTAGTACATATTAATCGTTTATACTGGATAGTAGGGCTATTCTCTTAGATGTTGATGATTTTTTTTTTTTAATTTAAATGTTACTTCCTTCCTGTACCAATTGCCACTCATTATATCAATCTATCTTGAGAGGGTAGTGTACCTGTTTCCCTCCCCCCTCCCCCTCCCAGTAAAGTGTAAGCTGTTAGTAAAGCCCTATCTCTAAAGCCCTGGCCCAGATAGGTCCGGGGATGGAGCGCTAAACCCCAAACTTTATCTCTCAGCGAAGCATCCACTATGAAGTATGTTTTCGCCGTCATGTTATAACCCTCACAAATAAGCCTATTGCTATGAGGGTATCTTTCCATGACGTAATTGTTGAAGTTAGAGCCTACACCTGTAGTGCATGGTTAGTGGGTTAGGTGTCATTAGGAGGTTGGCGCTACACCCCGTGACGGCACACACGACACTTGCATGTCACATATGTGACCTCAGTAGGCCCCACATTACTTCATGAAGTATTTTGAATTCACTAGTCAATTAAGCATGTTTAATTTCATTTACAAAGCCAGCTTCACAGAAAATTGATGTTATTTCATTTTATATAATGTCTTCGTTTTCTCCGTCATCACAGTGATAAAATATTGATGTTATCGTGTCTTTATAGAAGGTCTGAAGTACATGTACCTTGTGATAGTGCATGTGTGCCCAAAAATGATCCACGTTATAACTCAATTATAACACTAAAACGCTGATGATTTTTATGTCTCAAAGTGGATCACTTGCAAAAATTCCTACAAAGCTTCACACACGTGACGAGAAATAGGCCATTATTTTACCAAATCCAAATATTTTAATAGTGAGAATGTTTCCAATAACAGACAAATCTCTTTGGGGACATTATCTCAAAGTTATTTTTTTTTAAACTTATAATTAACTCAGTAATTTCCGCCAAGTTATCTTCTATCTCTCTTGCTGTCATCTAATTGCTAAAATAAACTCCGAGGAGTTAACCTTTATTTACAAAAGTAATTTGGAATCTGTCAGTTTCATACTGGTTTTCATGTTGCGTGCACATGGCAGTAGATTTACCTCTGTTTAAACAGATTAGATATAGCGGAGAAATCCTTTATTGTTTGCAATATCTCGCTAAAATCAATCGACATTTGGAAACCCACGACCAATTTCTCTTACAAATGCAGTTTATAAATTATCAGCAAAAATAAGAGCCAGAAATTTCACAGGGTTATGGAGAATTATTCAGCCACGACCAATCAGATTTTATAAAAGGAAGAAATATAGCGAGTGTGATATGAAATATTGTGACACCATTAACTATGAAAAGAATGTGAAAAACCGTGTGCATATCTGGAAGAATTTTTTAAGAATCATTTGTATAACATTCTGGCAATTATTATAGTTTGTTCATCAGAACTTCTTAATCGAAATATGACATAGCTAAGAGCCGACAAATTAGCATTTATAAAATAATAGTATAGTGCATCATATCATTAGCGTAATATTGTTGGCTTATGTTTACTTCTATTTGAACTAAATAGTTCATGTTCACCATTCACTGATGCAGGCTTTCGAGAATGGGTTGAAGTCGGGTCACACACCAACATCTGGTGCTATCAGTAGTGGGAAGACAAGAAGCAGTCAAGAAACGAATGAATGGACTGCCGTCAAGATTTATACCTGGATAAAAAGCTCTCTGGGTAATGTCTCCATTTTTCTGTGTAGTTAGCTTGTATAATAAAAGAGTATTTTGTAGACTATGTGAGCTTGCACACAATTTGTATTTGCAGAGAGTAGTGAAGTATCTTTGTTTACAGGTACTCACTAATGACATCTCCAAACTCTTAACTGGCCGAGTGTAGGGGTACCTGCTAACCTGTATTATAATTTAATTTAAGTACCGTAAGACCGAATTTCTGCTCCATGAGAATGCTATTGAGATTTGTTAACGATCTGGGACACTCGCTAAAACAGTCAAAGTCATGTCTGACCTCATGTTCACAAGTGATTAGTGCAGTATAATTGCTGTCATCTCAGAAAAAATTGTTGGCTTTCAGTTTCATGTTTTGATGACTTCTGACATATGTGTGTATGAAAGCATGTTCAGAACGCGTTATAATATTTCTTGACTTCAAGGGTACAGCCAATAAACACAGTCACGCCATATCAAGTCCCATCAGTGGAGCATGTAATATCTTTCATAACAATAAATATGAGGAAAAACGATCTCCCCTCCCCCATCATCTTTCTACTGTGTTTAAACAGTTTATGTCATCGCATTCCTGATTTCATATCTGATTTTCACTTTTTTTTTTAAAATCCATTTTTATTGAGAAAATTGTTGTTTACACATCTTTTACACATGTTGTGTAAGTAATATGCTTTAAAACATTCCAGCTTGCCTTCTTCATGATAATAATAATAAGTGATCAGCCGTAAATGCTTTTTTGAAAAGGTAGTGAGTAGGAAAAAGGCGTTCCAATGCACAAAACTAATCTCAGCATGCAGGTAAAATATTCATGAAACAGTCGAACGGTCATCCCGGAATGCACGTCGCCTCAGCAGATGGACAGTGGGCATCATGGAAGTGGTCACTAGAATGAAAAGGTGACTCCGTGCTCAGTGGCGACTCAAAATTCTCTAGCGAAATAACTCCGTGCACTGCCAAATATGGCATTTAAAGTTATCGCGAAAGGTCCCAAACAAAATTTCAGTTGAAACACAGTAAGCAGTGACTCACAAAACACGCTTGGGCGTCTCACAAAATAAAGCTACTTCCCATTAAGAACAGATCTCTGCCCTCGAAGTGCCGGTAACTGCCGTCCTATTATTTACCGTGAATTCCCAGTTAGATTTGCAAAAAGGATCTTATCAAACTTTCAGATTTTGATCAAACACCATTTTCACATTTGTTGAATTTGATTTTAAAAGGTTTAACCCTCTAGTGCCCAGCCCTATTTACAATGGCACAAAAAGTCCGAGCTCCAGTTTTTGGATCACTTCTGGATCCACTATGCTGGAACAAGCATCAAAATGATAATAATAATAATAATAATAATGCGGTTTATAAGTCTCATATCCAGGCTAATACCCGCTCATGCGACTTCACGCTATTATGGTGGGGTGATGATCTTGGTTTGCTTTTTCTTTCTTCCACGAAATGTATCAGATCTGATACGCTGGGCGCTAGAGGGTTAAAGTCACTTACCTCCATGAAATGAATGACCATCAATGTACCTGTGTAACATTTTGCGATGCTTGTTGTTTGTTTGGGCTAGTCCCCACCCCACCCCCCTTCCTTTGCTATAAGGGCCTGGACCGCGGCTCCGGTCCTTCACGGGAATGTTGCAGTTAGTAGCAGCTGACCTTGTTGGGATCAGTTGGTTTTTTTTTCTCTCTTTTAACTATGGCGGCAGTGCGTTACTCTGACTGTCTAGTGTCAAGGTCAGCTCGACCGTATAGTGCTTTAAGTAAACGCAGTATTAGCCTTCCCGAAGGTTCGAGTGGGGCCGCGATCGGAATGTTTTGATTCTAATTAGTCTAGAAGTTGCTGTTCGTACCTTCTAGACTAGCATGTTTGTTTGGGCGCATCATATGATGGTGACGTCATTTATTCCAGAATTTCTACTGAAATTACTATAAAAGGCATGAGAGTAAGAGAGTTGAGAGAGTTGGCTGGTATGGTCTGTGCATTGTGAATTATTTGCTGGTTACACCTTGTTACCAATAAAGAAGTATTCTGTTTCCTGCACAGCGGACTTGGTTTGTGAATTAAAGTAGCAACGTCAGTGGCGTTTCAAAGAAGAAACTATTGTATTCAGTGCCTCTTTACTATACGCCAATACTGATTGACACTTGCTCGCTACACCCTGTCGATATCCCGCTGCCTTCGGCGTCGTGCCGATTACCGCCATCCTACTTCCAGGTCAATATAGGCCAGCTCTCTCACGTGATGATGCAGATTAGCTACTTGTTGAATGCGGTGATCAATCACATTGAATCATTTTTTTTTATTTTGCTTTTTTCTTTGAAGTTTTCCTAAAACAATCCAGCGTCAAACTAAAGGCCAAACACTGCCCCCCCCCCCCCCCNCCCCCAAAAAAAATGGCAAAGAAAAACCCACCAAAAAACAACTGCAATTTCAAATAGCTCCCAAGAATCCCCCTCCCCTTCATCAGAACTTCATTATTGCTCCATCTTGCAAAGAGGACAGAGGCAGAAGAAATCGTGATGCTACTTCACTTCTCTCTAGTCACAGCAAAACTCCAGATGTGTCGAGTGCTTACATGACTCATTTTTACATTGTGTCCACTGAACAATCCATAATTGTTGCCGCATTTTTGGAGGCTTCCACTTTTTGCAGATGCAGTATATTTCTTCATTATGCAGTGTCTCTGTGTCGTAATCTGTATCAACGCCTGCAGGCTGTTGGAGTCCACTTGGCCCTGCCTTCTGACTATCTTCAGTGGTGACACATTCTTTTCCATTTCTGGATGTGTCTTTGCTGAAGCAGTCTTCGAGTCTTGTTTTCTCATTGGGGGCTGGAACTTTTTATTATTTTTCTTCTTTGTATATCTTCCCCTCCGTGACGACATCACCACCCAATTTGACACGGGCCTCATGTTTCTTTGTTTCATCGGTGGCTGCAGTTGAGCAAAATGGGATCTTGTCTTCGAAAAATGGAGCATTTTCTTCAGTCACTGGTCCTCGTGCCTCTTGTGCTTCATGTGTTGCATGGTGGAATACAGGGCTGACGGCATCAGTTCTTTGGATATAGCATCCTTGTCCATATGCCTGTTTTGCGAAAACTAGCTTGGATGTTGGAGTTCGTAACAGCTTGACCATATGCCCTGAAATGAGGCCACAAATATTTATATATGGTAACAGCTTTCTCTGGTCTGTTCCTCATCAAAGTGAATGCCTGGGCTGATAACGCTTGAAAGGACAGAAGCATCCAGCATCGAAGGGCTGGCTGATATGGCTTGAGTGGGGAGGCTGTACAAAAACAACAGCCTTAGTCTCACGGGCCCACTGGATTACATCGTGATTGATATGACTGGCATGACCATCGTAAAGGAGGAGTTTATACCTATCGGGACGCAAATACGTCATGAAATGGGTTTCCAAGTATTCTTTGAAAAGGGCAGAATTCCACCACCCACTTTCACAAAGTGTCTCCCCCCTCCCCCCCCCCCCCCCCCCCCNTAAAATGATGAATCTTACTCAGGGGCGTAGCGTGGGTGATATTTTTGGTAATCTAGCACTTACATCTAATCAGATTTTTTTTTTTTGGGGGGGGGGCACACTGTGATATGACAGAATGACCGGGGGACACCTTGTGATATCACAGAATGACCAAGGGGACACTTTGTGATATCACAAAGTGACCGGTGGGACACGTTTCAGGGGGGAACACTTTGTGATGCCACACCGACACTGGCTCCTTGCATAAGGTTCTCATCATTTCGTCTGCCTTTAAAATGAGAAACGGTGGCAGTGCATTCCCAGTGGCGTTCCCGCCGGCCAAGACTGTGGTCGTCGAGGAGCGTCCACTGACAATAGCTGCCGGACGTTTGTTTCGAAAAGCTACCACTTTCTAGGGGTTATGATCGGTGGTGACTCTAGTTTCGTCCAGGTTAAATATATTCTCTCTCTGCTGTCACGGTAGAAAACACATCCCTGGAAGAAGTTGACTCATTCACCTACCTGGGAAGTATCTGACAAAAAAGGTGGTACTGAAGCGGATGTAAAAGCAAGGACTGCCCAAACAAGGACTGCATTTAATCAATTATCAAAGGTCTGGAAGGCAAGCAACATCTCACTGCGTACCAAGATCCGGCTTTTCAATTCAAATGTTAAATCGGTGCTCCTCTATGGCTGTGAAACCTGGAAGACAACAAAGACAGTAATGAACAAAGTCCAGACATTCATCAACAGATACTTGAGGAGTATTCTAAAAACGAAGTGGCAAGACAAGATACGAAATGAAGAGCTATGGGCAAGAACAGGATAAAAGGAAATAGAGGTAGAAATTGGACTCCGTAAATGGCGCTGGATTGGACACACCCTCAGAAAACCTAGTGCAAACATCACCAGGCAATCACTGCAATAGAACCCACAAGGAACACGAGGCAGGGGTAGGCCACGGGAGACATGGAAACGATGCACGGAAAGGGTCATGCGAGAAATGAAGCTCACTTGGAACGAGCTTGGAAAGACGGCCCAAGACAGGGAAAGTTGGAATTCGCTTGTACGTGGCCTATACCCTGCTGGGGGTGAAAGGCATTGATGATGATGAAATATATTCTCTGGGGATTTTTGGAACTCATATTTGTCCATAATTTCCTTGAGATAACGAAAATATGATGACATTTGCCTCTGGTGTTGCACACTGTAGCGAGCAAGTGTCAATCAGTATTGGCGTGTAGTGAAGAGGCACTGAATACGATAGCTTCTCCTTAGAAACGCGACTGACGTTGCTACTTTAATTCACATACCAAGTCCGCTGTGCAGGAAACAGAATACTTCTTTTTTGGTAACAAGGTGTAACCAGCAAATAATTCACAATGCACAGACCATAACAGCCAACTCTCTCAACTCTCTCACTCTCGTGCCTTTTATAATAATTTCAGTAGAATTTCTGGAATAAATGACGTCACCATCATATGATGCGCCCAAACAAACATGCTAGTCTAGAAGGTACGAACAGCAACTTCGAGACTAATTAGAATCAAAACATTCCGATCGCGGCCCCACTCGAACCCTCGGGAAGGCTAATACTGCGTTCACTCAAAGCATCCCACCCGAACCTTCGAGAGGCTAATACTGCGTTTACTCAAAGCACTATACGTATTTGGTCGAACTGACCTTGACACTAGACAGTCTCAATACTAGCGCACTGCCGCCCTAGTTAAAAGAGCAAAATAAAAAACAACTGATCCCAACAAGGTCAGCCGCTACTAACTGCAGGACCGGAGCCGCGGTTCAGGACCGTATAGCAAAGAAGGGGGGGGGGGGCACTAGCCCAAACAAACGACAAGCGTCACAAATGTTACACACACTTTGCACGATAAATCTCTGTTGCCCTGGGTTTCAAGCAGGATAATTGTGGCCATATACGGAAGAAACCACGGGCCCATCCAGAGGAAAATTGTTTGTCGATGGATAGTCGTTGTTTTCTTTAAATGGGCAAGATCAGTTGCCATGCCTATTACCTCGGCTCTTGTATAACCATACCCAAGAGATGCTAGCTTGGCAATATGGTTCACTAGGTCTTGCTCTGAAGCCCTGTCTAGCGTTGTTTCAGGTCCCAGATGATCTGAGTCCTCTTTGATTCTCCCATGTAAGCGACCACAAAGGGTTGCGCGAGGTTAAAAAAGGTCTCCGATGCTTTTGAAATGGTAATTTCCTAGTTTTTAACAACTGTTACTGCCAATTTCAATTTTCTAAATCATGCTTTGATCACTTTTGACGAGACGTTATATTTCTGTAGTGAAGTAGGATGTCCCACAGACCAACCAGTTAGGAAAGAAGGTCACAACAAAGATGGGGATTACTTCACCTCCTGCCTTTTTCCCCCACCCCACCCCACCCTC
>JAWQUT010000154.1:155792-211188 GCA_033807755.1 Ellobium chinense
CAGAGGAAACAGTGGAGAGATTGCTGTCAAGACAGGACATTCTTATTACCAACAGATGCAATGCCAGATGGCAGTTACAAAGACACAGAGGTGTTACCTCTGTGTCTCTACTGGGGATGGCAACCCACTGATCGTTGTAGTGCCAAAAGACGACAAAATGTGGGCAGAAACAGAGAAAAAACTAGTACTGTTCTTTAAAGGATATGTGGCAAAGTGCTTGCTAGGCTGCAGGCAACTGATATGCTGCCCTTGTTGCAACAAACTGTGCTTAGAGCCCCCTGAATGCAGGAAACAAGAAGACAATAGTGTTTGCTGTGATGTATGTAACCTGTGGTTTCACTGGGCCTGTCAGAGCTACAGTGGAGACGAGACATTTGTGTGTTCTTTTTGTTTAGAAGGACTTAAAGATGACTGATTTGCATGTAACTACATTGATGTAGACAGACAGACAGACACAGAGAGAGAGGAGAGTTCTTTCACGTTGGTTTGTACTCTTGCTTGAAAGTGATAGTATGAACAATTATTTGTTTGCGTGTGTAGACTAGCTTGTATTGTTTGTGATTTCAGAGAAAGTGAGCTCTTTATGTTTATTATTTTGTGTGTGTGCGCTAGCATGATCTATGTAAATATGAGAGAGAGCTTGAAAGATTGTATTGTTGGTGTTTTGAATTTGTTGGAATCCGCAAGTATGTTGTGTGCATGCATGACTGAGAGAGAGAGAGAGACACAGGGGGGAGGGGGGGGAAGTAGGAAGTTTGTGATTGTATTATTTGCATAATAAATAAAATAATGCCATGTCAAACTTTGCCACAGTTTATTAATTTTCCCCCACCTCTTTTTTTCTCCTCCCTTCTTCTCACTGAAGTTCTTAGAATAAACTTATTGCAGCATATTACATGTAATCTGAATCTTCTACACTGTCAGTGTCAGTCACATCCTCAAAACATATGGTACTACTACTCTGGATGAAGCATGCCACTCTTGTGGAAAGTCAGTCAGCAAGTGGTTGCAACAGGTTGCAAAGTGCACAGCAAGTCAAAATAATATCATCACAAAGGGGAACACACTGTATTTCCATTTCTCCTGACAAAATTCTGTACCATTTCAGTCTGTTTATGGCTTGTTCAACATAAATTCTCACATTGGCAATCTTGCTTGTTGATTGAACATCTTCTTTAGACATCTGCTGAGCAGTTCTTGTACTGGGAGGTATCGTAAGAGTAGCTTGCGCAATGGCTAATGCATCCTGTATTTTAAAACCTCGGTCAGCCATGACTTGGTCATAGGGTTCTATCATGTTGAGAAAGCCACTGTCCTCAACTATGAATCTGTCTGATGCTCGGCCACCATAAGCCTTAGAGACAAATGTGAATAACCCAGTTGGAGATATTGCAACAAGAAATTTGACAGTGCAGTGGTGCTTATATTCACTCCAACACATGGCTTGAGTGTCAAGGGATGATGGGGTTTCAATAAATACTTCCGTGCAGTCAATTATGACTCGCGTCTTAGGATACCACTTGCGAAAGCTTTCTGGAAGGGACTTGCGTACATCTGCTCTGCTTGGCCACATGATTAAGAATTTGAACTCCTTTGCCATGAGTTTTATCCATGTAGTGAAGATCTGGCTCACAGAACCAAATGACACTGCAAATCTAAAAGCCAAGTCCTGAACGAGCAGGCCCATACGTAGGCGCAGCATCACCATAAAAAATTCTTGCTCAAGGCTCAGTTTCTTATCAGGGCCAGGCCTTTGATAAACACCAGGTCGATTAAAAAAGGCAGGGGAAGGCTGTTCTGCTTGTGTTTGCTTCAATCCTTTCCAGTACAACATATGAGTGGCTTTATGTACCAGCTGATCAAACACAAACTTGAACATTTTTGAGCTGTCAAATCCCGTGAAGCATCTCACATCTGACTCACGAGTAATATGGACAAAGGCAAGGGGAACTCTTAATGATATTGCTGTTGATGTCTCAGCTTCCACTGTCGTCACCATTGGCTTTTTAGCTGTAGCTGCCGATTCCTGTCTGTGCAGTGTGCTTCTTTTTTGTGGGGATCTTTTGGCGCCATCACTTGGAGTCAAAAAAAGGGTGGGTAGTGGATTTAAATGAGTAGGCATGCCATCAACAAAGTGATTCGAGCACACTCTCATACTGGGTCCCATGGTGAAATTTGCCCGGCCCTTCTGTATTTGCTTCTCCCATAGCCTTCTCTTCTCCTTATTACTTGTTCCAAACCACTGCACTTCATCCACATGAGACCTTTTCACCAGAAGGTCAGGTCGGCTGCGGGTATTGCTACATCCACCAACACAACAGTGGTCTGATTTTCCCATGCCCTTTTTGTACACTCCACCTGCACAAGAAATAAATGAAAGAAAATTTATATCACTTACTATTTCATCTTCTCTTAGTCATACGTGGATGAAATAAGACATTTTTGTTCAGGTGTAAACTTAGAATTTATAACAATCAGATACTGGGGGAGGTAGTGACATGATAATATGGTGCAGCCCTAGACTCAGAAGTTAGTAGGTCTACACTGACTACACTACACGAGGTGGAGATTACTGATGAGTCAATCAGTTCAGCTCAATGGATTTAGCGTATTTATTATAGAATTCAAACAAAAATTAATCTCCACATCTAGACTAGATCTAGATTAGCAAGTTATGTTACTACTCACCTGTTCTTTCAGTCCAAACGGTCACTGAACTCGTGATGCGAGCAAATCCACCGGCAATGTGGTACGCCAACTACGCGCGGGCTGTAGCCTAGGTTACGGAAGTCTCGGAGTCCCCCTATTCAAGATGGCGCCGGTTTCCGTGAATGGGTCTATTAACTCCCTTCTCTATGCCCCACCCATCTGCATCAGCTTTCCCAGTTTCCCTCAACAGATCATTACTTACACTGAAACTGGTTAAAGTTAAAGGGAAAAAAATACATGCGTCTACCATTTTTCCCTATTCCTTCTTTCATCATACTGAACATCGGTAAATTTAAACAGATCCAAAGTAAGATCAGCAGCAACACTCCATTTTCTTTAAAAAAATCTTGCTTTGTTATTTTTAGGCTTAATCTTAGACTTGAGGCTGATTTCAAGCAGAAAAAGAATGGAACACGAGTTGAAATACTCGGCGAAGATTACGTTGTTGACTTTGACTCCATGACGGCAGAAGCGTCAAACAGTCTCAAGCGTGTGCGGCTGCAGCGTCGAGATCGGTTTGAAAGTAAGCGGTGAATGTGCTTCACCAAGCAGGATGTTCAGGATTTCATTGTTGTTGTTTTTGTACTAGTAGTAGTTGCATTGTAGTTGTTGTTGTTATTGTTGTCATTGTTATCGTTGTTGTTGTTGTTGTTTGCTACAGTTATTGCCATTGTTGTTGTTGTTGTTGTTGTTGTTGTTGTTGTTGTTGGGGGAAGGAAGGGAGCATCCAACCAACCAATACATATCCATAAAATAAGTCAACTTATTAACTTTAGGAGATTGTTAGCTCAGTATCGCACATCATCAACTGCAGCTGTGACATTATCTTGATAGAAGCGCCTTAGCTAAATGCCTAATTTTAATCTGTGAGGTTCCAGCATGCATTCCACATTCCATAACCTTTCGTTACATGTGCTATCTTTATTTCTCTCTTAGGACAGTTTCAGCATAACATGTAAACAAACAGCGCCTTTAGAGACGTGTTATTTTAATCTGATGCACACTGAGATTTAATCAGTTTCATGAAAATTGGTACTTAATGTTATCCTGGTGACATACCACTGTAAGAAACCAGTGTTATCCTGATGACATACCACTGTAAGAAACACTGTGGGATACGCCGTCTTCATTCGATATGGGTCAAAACATTAAATACGAAATTTTATTTTGGAACCGGTTCAACCTTGAACCAATTTTCAAGAAAACTGAAACTGTCTGAGTTAAATCTACTTTGACAGATACATCCATTTGCCTTGACACAATCCAAAATGTATTCCTTTCTCACACTTAGTTCAGCATGTGGTAGCTTTTTCATTTCTCTTGTTCACAAAAGAAAGCCACAAACAAAATAATTCATACAAGGTTTAAAAAAAAAAAAAAATCTTGGCTCAGGTTATGTCAAAGCTTCAAATTGACTCTGCGTTTCTTTTTTAAAAATGAGTTCATGAGAACGGTAGATGATGATAGATGTTTCATCTGGTCGAATGCCACGGAAGAACAGTATTATTAAATTACCTATGTGTTTCGGAATACAAATATCTTATCTACAGCTGTGTAGCTAAAGCAAGAAGTCGCAGTATTACCTCTATATGCCTCCCTCTCATTTCTAGGCATCCGTTCAGATCACCTGGTATGTGTGGGTTTAAATGACTTTCTTCATTGTGAAGGTGTATTTCTAAAAAAGCTTTAGCCTGTCACTCCAGAGTCGCCAGTTAAAATCCACACTACTATATAGACGAATGCAGAGCCCAGAATCGATGTTTGTCAACTAAGAGAGAGGGATATATCAGAAACACTGCTTGCGTTGTGGCCATCAAATATTATTCTGTATAGTTTACAAGGTTATCATGTTGCTCGATTCACTGACATTGAGGTGAATTTCAAAACAAATATCGTTGTGCTGGTGGTTCAGGATCATGGACACACCCGCAGGTTTGAATGATTTATTTTTGCTAAAACCAGAGCATCAAACTGATGCTTTGTAATCATTGTGTGTTTCTAATAATTTTTCTGATCACATTTTTGAGAAATGTAGATCTAGAGAATTTGCTAAACTATGCAAATTCCTGTTAAACGTTTTATGCTCATTTTTAAAACAAATTGGAAAATATGATGAAAACATGAAGTCATTCTGGAAAAAAGTTGTAGTTTAGTGTTTTATTAAATACTCTGTATATCGTATGATTAAGTCTTAATGTATGACATTTTAGAATAGGTGTTTGATGCTTGATCTTCAAGGTAATCATTGACCTTCAAGAAAGGCAGAATTTTGTTCTAAATATAATTGATACATTGGCTTTTTTAATTTGGTTCAATTTTCTCTCATGAATATTATCATTGTATCTGCATAACATCCCTCCATTAATGTGTGTGTTTTTGTAATTTTTCAACCCATAAATACGTTTAGCAGATTTGTTTCCATGAAGTCCAGCTTTGAAATGTTCCTTTGGGAGGCATCACAGCTATTCATGCTTTAGGAGAAGAGCGTAAAATGTGCTCTTATTACAGGATTAAAATGTGTATCTGCGAGTTTTTCTCATGTCACAGCGATGATTAATAATACATTTTATGCTGTCTTAATTTATAATCAGAAATAGAAACAACCGAGATTTTATCTGATATGGGAAATCCTCGTCAATGTTTTTGTTTTATGGACTGATGAGGATTCCCTTTCTCATTTACTAACATCAAGCAATATTATATCGATTTTGTCAGCTCCTCACATTTTATAAGACTAGAGGTCAGTGATGCTGCGCATAATATTATGGCGCCCGGTGATTTTGTTAGTGTAAGCTGTGTTTGCATTTAGCTAATTAGTTCCATAGTGCACCACCCTTGAATTTAAGAACATTGGGTATAGGTAAATAGTTTGCTGAGCTGAGAAATATGTGTCCTGGATGCTATTCTCAGGCTGAATCTTCACTTCATTTCATGTCATGCCAGACTGCCTGCTGATCACACATGGTCCATTTAGACATATTTTGTATATACCAACTTGAAGACAAAGTTATGTACTTCACTTTGTATGTGCTTGCAGGGGGTGAACCAACGCCTGACCACTGGGCACCAATGGGTGACGAAGAGAATGTGAAAACTGTGCCTCTGGACGCAAACTCTGATGAATACAAGAAAGTGAAGGATCACTTCCTGGCCAGCGGGGCCACGGGAACAGTAGAGGAGGTACGTGCATACTTGCACAGCATAAATAGATTAAAATAGTAATACCTGTCTCTTGCAATGCTTTGACTGACCTAAGAAGATACTGTTACTGTTAAGAAACGTTGTGTATGCATGGAGGTGTAGGTTTAAGGACAGGATTAATCTTCTGAATTCTAATTTCCCTCCAAGTTAATGCTTTCAAAGGAATTAAAGAAAGGTGTGGCATGGGCTATTTCCAAAACAGTATGTTCATGAATTCGACGGTTGCGATAAAATCTATAAGATTAGATAAACCCTTCAATCTCACTTTAGGAAGGCACCAACAATAGAAGCATGCAACTGAAGTGCACACGATTGATTCATACGACTCAATGATACAGAGACCTTCGTTTTAATTAAAACAAACATTAATCTATACTAGCGACAATACCCATTCTTTAAATGCGTTTGCATGATTTAAGAGCAAATTTTTAATAGAAGGGAGCCACAGCCAACTAATGGCAAATAATAAAGTGTTGTGTGACCTTTAACTAGTGAACTCTGACTATGGGAATCGAACATCAGCTCACCATTACAGGAAATTTTTAAAAAATAGTTTTTAATGTATGATGCCTCCAGAAACAGGCAAACTGAGGCCGCCGTGCAACTCGGCATTAATGAAAATGGTGGCATGTCAAAGCATGAACGAAGGTGACTTTGCGATGAAATACTTAGCCATTATATGAATTTGACCCCTTACTGTAATTATAGTATGATTTTACATTTGGAGTCTTTTAGTCAGATCAACACAAATTTTTGTCAAAAATGACCGGATAATCGAAAATATGCTTCTAGGACTGAAATAATGGATTTATATATATATATAGCCGGGTGGAAAGGCATATAGGCTAGCATTCTCTACTCAGTATTAGTATAGGGGAGAAAGGTCAGCTTAGTCTGATAATTTTTAGATGTTACATATTATTTTAAGGAAATGTGTCGCCAGGGGTTTTATCAAATTACTGTGAATAATCAATTTTGAGAAGGAGAGCCGAAAAAACCTACGCTAGAAAAGTTCTGTCCCTGCCGGGGATCGAACAACGGTCTCAGCTTGCAAGTCTGAACGTGTTACCACTACACTACAGGGACGCTAACTTCACAGCAATTCAATCCTTAAATACCTACTGCCTGAATGGTCCCTACTTCCATGTGCGAGCCTAGTGTTCACCCGTGACCCTTACACACTTCCCGACTGCTCTCTCTCTCTCTCTCTCTCTCTCTATCTCTCTCTCTCTCTCTCTCACACNCTCTCTCTCTCTCTCTCTCTCTCTCTCTCTCTCTCTTAATATGTGGTTGTGCCAGAATATTTTTTTTTATCCTGAAGTCACACCTGTCATAGATTGTGTCAGATACACAGCCACATTGAAATGTCAATTTCATTATATTGCAGAATATCGCCTCTGTAATTCACATGTTCTGCTCCTGTCACATCATATGCAGCAAAGTTTGTGTATGTAAGACTCGTTACGCGTAATAGCTGAGCGTATGAGTTCATGAGCCATTCTATTACAGTACATAGCCGCTCTGAAATGACAAACTCAACCTACCGGCACAAAAATATTTCTTTGAAGTTTGAATTTTTGGGAGTGTTTGAGTGTTTGTGCCCATGCTCTTCAATGCCAAGTCGAGCAGAAAGGTGAGGGAGATGGCATAAGCAAAGAGTGAGAATGAACTTTGACACAGAGAAAGAGAGAGCGAGAGAGAGAACAGAGAAAGAGAGAGAAAGAACAGGGAGAGAGAGAGAGAGAGACATAGAGTGGAGAAGATTCTATTTATTTCAAGCAGCTACACAAGCTGAGCCTTCCTCAAACAGTAACATTCCCCCCTCATACAAATTAATGGCCTTGTGAGCACATCCCTGGAAATCCCATAAGTCTGTCTTCACTGATATTAGCATGAAGTGATAGGAAACAACATGATGAAATTCCCATATGTGTGAAAACTATCATAAGTAAAGAAATATCATTCAAAAACGATTGTTGTTGCAATAACACATTTATAGATACAGTACAGGGGTGAAAAGAAATGAAATAATAAATACATACCAACATATCATTTTTGTCTTCAAATTCTAAGCTGTAGTGATATCTTGAAATAATTGAGTAAAGATAAATGGGAAATCAAAGAAAAAGACTTTGAAAAGTATTATTGCCTGTCTCACGGGGTACACCGATCTCGTCCTAACAATAGGCAGGGTCATAGGTCACGGAGATCGGGTTACGACTACGGCTCAACTAAGTGTCCACTTCTAGGGTAGAAGAAAACTGCTATGGATAGAGGATTTTTAATGAGTATCTGTTTGATATCAGATTCATGAAGTTTGTATTCTCGAGCCTTTGGCTGTTTAAAGATGGTCCTTTTTTGGTGGATCTCTGTCTTCGAGTTATAGAAAATGCGTTCCAAAATCCAAATAACCTGTCCCATTTTTTTTTTAAATTGCCGTTGAGCTCTCCACAGCCAAGTTGGCGTTTCAAGGCTAAAATCCTCAGATTTGGTGACTATTTTTGAAATTTTCATCAGGAAAAATCTACAGACATATTTTATTCCCTTTAGTGTGTTTTGACTAGTTTATACGTAATTTCTATTAAAGAGGATATTTTTGGAATTTGATGTTCCGGTATTATAGGTCGGAGAGGGAGATTTCAAAGACTCAGTACAAATCAGCACATAAAAATTATTTTGAAACGTCTTTGTTCACAAATAACACGAGATGTAATTATTAAAGAATGGTTAAAGTGAATGTTTTTTTAAATATTTTGGGTTTCATTCTGTATACTTGTAGAAAGAAGATTTCTTATTGACAACATGCATCCGATGAGGTTCCAAAGACCATAATGAGTTCAGGGAGACACGTTTAGTATAGTCTAGTAGTCAAACAGGCAAATTTGTGTCTCCCGGATGTCCTGCTACATGAAAATTTAGGTTTATAAAATCTCCGCGAAGGATTGGGGTTTGCCCTTTTACTTATTGTTTTAAACAAATATATGCATGCTTACATTTCATTTTTTTCACATCTTTAAGATCGCCCGTGTGCAGAACACTGCACTCCATCAACAGTACTCTGCCAAAAAAAGAGAGATAGTAGCAAGAAACTCTCCGGGACATAAGAGTGAACTGCATTTGTTCCATGGCTGTTCTGCTGATACTGCAGACAAGATCAGCAAGACCGGCTTTAACCGCAGCTACTGCGGCAAAAATGGTAAGTAGACAAAATAGTGATGCCTGCCTGAAAGGGGATGGGGATGTTGGCCGGATTTAAATCCTATGCATTTTCTTGTCAAAATAAGTCATGAGGTTCTTGCAAGAGTGGCTACATCATTTGAAGACAATCTGGTTTATGTGTAGTTCAGTTATCTGATTGCTGGAAATGTACATCTTTTCTCTCTCTCTCTCTCTCTCTCTCTCTCTCTCTCTCTTCTCTCTCTCTCTCTCTCTCTCTCTCTCTCTCTCTCTCTCTCTCTCGACACAGCCGACAAAGAGTTCTTGGATTTAATTTTTTGTTTTTATTTTGTGAAAGCAGTTTGTCATTAAACTATTTATTAATCAAGATGCGGAAAGGGACTGGCAAGATGGGTGTCGGGGTACAGCCAACTGGAAGACTAAGTCACATTCTCTTCAACTGAAAAAGCCAGTGATAAAATTAGAGCTAGAGCTTATCAACGAAATTTCAAAAACAGAATTTGACCCATGAGATACCAAGAACACTGCTGAAAGAACAAGTGGTAACTACTCTGAACTGGATGTTTACTGGAAGTGTCATGAAATCATTTCCTGACGGCACATGAATTGTGAAACTGAGCACAGGACAAATACAAGGAAGGAAAAGCAGGAGATGGAGAACGGGGAATATATTACATTCTCATATTTGTGTTCGTTATAGTTTTAGGCCTTTGATGGTTTGCTAAAGCTCGCTCGTGCCCATAAGATTTGTAACAGTCTGGTATCAGAGGGACAAGTTATGATAGAGCAACAAAGGAGAGAGACACAGAGCGAGTCAGAGAGGAAGGGAGGGTAGTGGATTTGAGTAATGGAGGCAGACGGTTTGCCGGTTGTCATCGATCATAGAGCAGATCGAAGCCTTAAGCCGATTGAAGGCTGATTTTATTTTGGTCTTTACTTTTTTTAAGTGTATGTTTGTTCTTTACCTGAATTTTTTACATACCATTAAGAAAAAAAATTGGTGTCTTCCACGGTATGCCGATAAGGCGACAATAATGATAAAATAACGTTATCCCACTTCATCAGCTTATTATGTCTCTTAACTCTTAATCCCCAGCGTAGATCCCTCTATGCATTTATGCCCGAGTATCTTTCGGAGCCATTATCTGTGTTATTTCCGGAGTATGATTAGTCATGCTATTCCTTTTATTTCTTATTACAGATTTGTGCATCGAAAAATTTACTTATTCAGCAGCAAAGCATGCCCAAATTTTGCATGACTGTTTTTTTTTTTTTTCAAAGGGCCATTGCACGGATTGTTTAGGTTCTGTACAAACATTTTCGATGAGAAATCACTTAGGGGACAAAAGCGTGTTAAAAAAAAAAAACACTGCATGTAAATGAAGTTGCGCTTATAAACATAGTACCACACTGCACTCTTAATGACCCTTACATCGTGGGCAATATCGCATGATGCTCCTGCTTAGTGTTTTGTTATGATAGGGGAGGCTTAGGGTAGGTTAGTGAAGAAAAGGCAACCTTATGACCATCCCTAAACATTGTCATGTGTAGGAACTTTCATATTCTAATTCTGTTTCTTACCCTAAACAAAGCTCTAGATGGGATCGTCCTATGATATGATATAAGAAAGAAGTCAAATTTACGTGGTGCCAGTATCAGAAAGCCTAAATGTTCTTGAAGTTAATTTTAGGCTTATGGTTGTTTTAAAGGCAGTATCTTTGGAATCTCCCAAGATGGTTAGGTGCTTGGAATCGAACCCCGGAAGTCCGGCAAATTTCGGAATCAAAAGTTCAGAGGCTGACATGCCACCAAATGTATGCACGCTAATAGGTGAAAGGGGAAACGTGCCGTTTGCATATTTAGCCCCTTCCCCTCCTCCCTGCCGGTCTATATTTACGAAATCTTTGAAACCTGGAAACAATAATTCATTCTCACACATCGATAAAAAGTTAATCGTAGTTCAATTACTTTTCCACAGTTCATAAACTGAAATCTGAAATCCTGAGAAAAAATATTTATAAGCCATGAAATATAGGGTATCTCTGACACTTGAAATTAGCAACAATAAAAAGTTAGTCGCAGCATGCATACAAGTTAGGGAAAGGAAAAGAAAGGTTCGGCTAAAAAGAAAAAAACAGTGGATACGGAGAATATTAAATGATTAAACCATTTTAGTTTATATTATTTTCATTTTCTCCTTCTTCATTCTAGCTTATTATGAACTTCATTGTGGTAGCAACATTATGTAGAACATAGTAAGCACCCATGTAGAAGTTTAAGTCAATGATTTGAGCAACTGACTAACTGGTACGTGTTCTATTGTTTGTTTATTTATATACTGTATGTGTTTGACAGACAAGCAGACGAGTGGGCGAGTAGGCAGGCAGTTAGTTTCTGCATGGCTTCTTATTGCGCTCTACATAATGTTGCCACTGGAATTTAGTTCCTAGTAAGCTAGACTGAAGAAGAATTAAATTAATATGGAATAAAATGAATTAATCATTTAACTTTCTCCCTATCCACTGTTATTTCTTATTAGCCGAATCTTTCTCTTCTTTTCCCTAAATCAGTAATGGCAGGGAAATTCCTCAGTGTGTGTTATTGATTTTAATGGCCCTTCTTCCCGCATACACACTCGCTAACGTCACGACACCGTAATGATCTGGAAAATTTAATCTTGCTGCTAGGACACCTCAGCTAATGAGATATTTATGAAATTGTTTGGCAGGATCTATTTGTTTGTTGGTTTGCGCGGTAGTCACATTTCTTTCTAGTATGCAAATTTAATTTTGCAAGACATCCTGTAGTTGCCTGGAAAGATCAACGAGATATAATTAACCGTTGGCCACAGGCGGCCCCATGGGGTCCTCACGGGATTTAGCAAGGTGTTTTCATGCCTTGAACTTAATGCAGAGGGCTAAAGTCTAAAACGATATGGTCCGCATCACACTGTAGAAATGACATCCTTAATGAATCTTTATGCTTATGAATCTTTCACTCAACAGTAAAAACAAGTAAGAAAAGTAAGAAAAACACCGTGAATTATGCTCCCGGAAGGGATAGATAGATCTGCGGTTAGATCAAAAAGTATACTGGACTGAAAGTAAGACCACATCTCAAATGACGGGGCCTTGAGAGTATATGCACTCATTGCACTGTAATGCCTGTAAATTCTGAAGTCGTAGGAATACAGCAGGGTAAAAACCACCGTAACATCACAAAATGAAAAAGATTTAGTAAGGAAATTTCAGAAGACAGAGTAAGGACTATTGAATAAAAAGTAAAGCCGCCTCTTACAGAGTGAGGCTTGGGGGTATGTGCACTGTACTGCATGTGGATTCTGAAATTAAAGGGTGATTGTGAAAAAAAACATCACCAAAACATTTCAAAAAGAAGAAGGTTTAAGAAAAACACAGTGATAGAGGGAACCGGGGACAGTCCAAAAACTATACTGGACTGAAAGTAAGGCCACTTCTTAGCCTTGAGGGTGTATGCACTTACTGCTTGTAGTAGTTGTAGGTTCTGAGGTTGCACGATTACAGCGGGGTAACTAACTAACTAACAGACACACACAGGGAGTCTACGGATGGATCAAAGACTTAAAACGATGGACCAAGGACTTATAATATTTGATACTGAAAGAATGATCTCAGTATTGGAGGAAATAAACTCTGTGCTTGTGGCTTTTAATTTTCCATTGATGTTGTCTCCTCAGCTGTCGCCTATGGAGACGGTGTATACTTTGCTGAGCGTTCCAGCTATTCTGTGAATCCGACCTATGCAGTGCCAGATGCTGCAGGAAAACAGAGGCTTTATCAAGTAAGAGTTCTCGTTGGCATATCAACAGAATCCAAGCGTGGCATGAAATACTTGCCCGAGCGAAGTGATAATATTCCATACGACTCCGGCATAGCTCATACGCCTCAGGGGGATATCTACATCATATTTCATGACAGTCAGGCCTATCCAGAGTATTTGATCACATTTACCAAAGGATGAAAAGACAAACATGGAAAAAGCCTACAGAATGAAAATGTTAAGGATGGATTGTGCACTTCTTTTTTTTTTCACTTCAGTATCATTATTACTTTGTGATTTACAAAATATGTGGACATTTTCGTTTCTGGTTTTTTTGTTTGTTTGTTTTTCGATTGAGTATTCAATGCCAAGATCTGTGTGTAATGTATAAGAACAGGGCAATCGCAATCAACCTACAATGTTGAAACGCACCTCTTGTTTTTATTCTACAGTATTGTATTGTAACCCATTTCTTTATGGCCAGGGACACGAGAGTGAATGTGTGCGTGCACATTCTGTTTCTGTCCTTTGTATCTGTATGAGTTTGTGTGTATTTAGGTTGTTTTCTTTTTTTTTAATGTAACTTACGGCATTTGTCGTGTGACCCAGCGAATGGAATAATTTGTCACGTTTATGTAGCCCTTCAAATTTATCATTCACTCTTTTGTTTGCAAACAATATAATTCATTGTTTTCTTATGTGATTAACAAAATGCTGTTTGTCCATGCGTTCAGCCAAGAAACTCTTAACACAAAATTTATGGAGAGGATCTGGTTCATGACGATTTTCCAATATGTAATGCTAACATCCGTCATGGTTTTCCTTGATCCTTGCAAGTTTGTGAATGAATCTTGGAACCGAACCAAGTGGCCCCGAAAAAAAATAGCTATTAGGCTACGTCGCCACACATTAATGCCTGGTAAACTGGCATGCATTACCAATCGACACTACATTCATGATAAATATGAATCTTCAAGGCACCAGAGAAGGTTCCATGAATGTTGTCTAACAGATGCGCGCCAAGGTTGACCGGATGAGAGCCCGTTAAAGTCCTGTAACGTATGCTCACAGGAAATTAGAAAAAAAGGGTTGGGGGGCAGTTGGAGCATTTTATGGCCATTCCCAGCTGAACCCAGGACAGAAGAAGGATATTTATTTATTATTGAGGTGGGCTTTAGGAAAAGCAAACACAGAAGATAATCCACAGTCTCTTATATGATGATGATACTATACTTGCTATGGTTTACGTAAACAGTTGAAACACAAACTGACTGGTTCAAAATTTTCATTTCCTCAACGTTTCACTTACTCAGTGAAAGATGGGATAAAATACCGCGACCTTTGTCAAAGAAACTGTTAATGAAAGAAACCCTGTAAAAGTTATAATTACTGACAGCTTAAATCATGGTTTTCATCCTTTGCCACCATTATGACTATGACTCCAAAAAGAAAAATGTCGGAATCAGAAGGTTTTGATAAACTTGGATTTACTCGTGACGTCAAACAAATCCATTTTTAGTATTTTTCCTGTGCCAGTAAACGCCCTTTTGTACAAACATTCAACAGTTTTTGTTGGAGCTCAACGTATGGATGGAGTCGTACAGTGGCCATGCTTTCATTTGAGTATTCGCACCCCGTTTCATTCCATCTGCTCTGTGAGTGTTTGTCATAAGTTTAATTAAGTCTTCGTTTCAATTCCTCTGCTTTTTGAGTGTTTGACATGACTTAATTCCATGTTCGCACACCGTTTCATCTCTTCTACTTTGGGAGTGTTCATCATGATTTTATTCAGTTTTCGCACACCGGTTCACGTCATCTGCTTTGTGAGCGTTTGTCATCATCATAGTTCATTGTTTGCAACCCCGTTTCAATTCATCAGCTTCGCGAGTGCCTGTCCAGTTTTTATTTTGTTTCGAAGATCTAAACATTTACGTTTACAATGCCCTACATAAAAGGGCACAAAAAGCTTAGAAAGGCATGTGTGGTAGCATTAAATGAATGATGCTATGTATTCATTGTACCATTATTTGTATAAACTGGATGTGCATGGATTGTATTGTGTGAATAACACCTGTCTATTATTTATATTTTGTCTGGCTTTATTTTGCTGCGTAAGTTGTATGGCTGATGTAATATGGCTACCATTCTGATTATCTTTCATTATCTATTTGATCATATTGCATTTGATGTACATAGGAATTGAACTTCTATGTTAGTTTCTCCCTTTTGATGTGCTGCATATTAAGCATGATCGATATGCACAACAACTGTGTCATTTAAGGTATCGCATGTTCGATAAGAACTGCAGTTCTTTCATCCCTTCAACTAAACATTAAGTTTGAGGAGCATCAGTTTCATCCTGTTGTATTTATAACTCGTTGTATGTGCTACATTTTGTTGCATTGTGCATATTTTGATATGAAATGTAATTCTGCTGTATAATTATGTGTATTTCCATTTGTAAGTGATATGCATGACATGAACAGAATTGTGTGTAACCATGTCATCTCTTTGGCTATATATTTGATGCTCATTTTTGCTATGAAAAAATGTCTGTATTTTGTACTTTGTTGTGTCGTATTATGACAGTTTTTATTGAGTTCATTGGATGGGCAGAAAATGGATTTTCAGGGCAATCATAGTCGCAATGGTGTATTTAATTCCAGAACCAGATAAGGCCAGGTTGTCACACATAGGACTAGGCCCTTTCGCAACTTTGCGACTGTTACATCATCACCTCTAAGTCGGAAAGTAAAAATTGCGTAACTATAATTTGAGCAAAACAATAAATATATTAGCGCTGTGTGATACAACTATTGCCTAACCAAATCTGACTTTACTTACAATAGACGACCATGAAGAAATTTCTGAAATGCTGCTTCCGTGTAAGATTTTCTTCTCTGTTGTGTATTCATGGTTCATTGTATATATTACATTTGACGAGTTTTGATTTCATCACCAATTCAATGCATATGTTTTATTATGGAGATGTTCAAGTTCTTTAATGTATGCCTTTGCGCATTATATATTCTGGAACACCGTAGCAAAAGGATGCACCCACTAGAGTCACCGGAACAGTGCTCGTCACCTACCAGTGCTCGTCACCTAAGCCAGATTTCGGTTTGTAACAAGATAAAAACTCACAGCAAGCAAATTTTGTTTACACCGTTAAACAGCCGTTCCAGTTGGCCGCCATTTTACTCATAACGTCACTCCAAAAGTCACGTTATAACGTTGCAGACGATATTTTTATCGTGACGAGTAAAGCTACTCACGGCAATTCACCATCTTGAAAATAATTATTCGAAGGAAAAAAACGAAAATTATGGGTATATTTATTTCTAAAATTGTGTAAACACATACCGTATGCTTAAAACCATGGGTATCATTGCATAAATCCCTTTAGTAGAGAATTGAGAAATATTTCAAACACCCGCATCACTTTTTCAGCCTGGGTCATTATTTACGTTGAGTATCTAAGAAAGTGAAAGAAGGGAGGTGTTCATTGTTGGGAATCCACTGAAATCAACGTAAAGGAAAAAGGTGGATGAAGTTGGACTGTCATTACTTTCCACCAACAGATTCTACCAGAAATACATGAATGGGTGCAATCTATATATGAGCATTGCTAGAACTATACTGAGGAGCTGCTGAGGGAAATTTGTGCTTGAGAACTAAGATGAGTGAGGCTAAATTTCTCTAAAAAATGAGTTAAGTGTGGGATGGGTGGGAATTAAGACAATTTTTTTTTTGAAACAAGTTTATTCAAAACCAAGCCCACACCACAACTGTGCATGTGCAATTTTTATACAGTGACAAATGACAGGACTGGTGCAAATTAACAATCTTACTCAGTGAATCATTCATCTCTGAGAACATACATACTCAGAAAATTCAATCCAAGATCTATTTGCATAATTAGTCAAACCATATACAGGGCAAACAAATCATAATACACCATATCAGTCAGTCAGCCATCCAATCATTATGTCACGAAAAAAATAATAAGAGCTGTAAAAAATACATACCATTTAAAAAAAAGACAAACAGCTAAGGGTCCGAAAAGTCACATGTGACATTTTTTAGATCCAGATAAAAAAAGAAGTCAGAAAACACATGACTCTCATCTCATGGAACAAGCGGTGAGGGAAGGAGAAGCAGGGAAGTCTGTGTCAGAGGTGGCCAGGAAATATGGTATCCCTCGAATGACCCTCCAAGATCATGCCCATGGGAAATATCGTGGATACAACACATAATTTGGTCCTAATCTCTGCATAGATAAAGAAACTGAGGAGGCCTTGGTAGGCTGTTTGAAATATGTCAGCAAGAGAATTCCCATTTACTAGGAAGACGCTGAAATCACTGGCATATGAGGTGGTCAAGGCCTCAGGCAAGAAAACATCAATGAATTTGGATAAGGGGCCATCTGATAAATGGGTCAAGGCTTTTCTTAAGAGAAAATCTGAGCTGAGTTTGCAGACACCTCATCCACTGGATTACGCAAGAGCTGGTGTCCAGTAGCAGCAACTGGATTTTTATTTTCAGTCCTAAAATCAGCCCGTGAAACAATTTCACCCGATCCAACCAGGATTTTCAACATGGACAAAACAGGATTTAGAGGAAAAGTCAGCGGGTCAGGAGCTAAAGTAATTGCCAAGAAGGGTGTTCTCCGGGTATTCAAGGTTGATCTAAGTGGCCATATCACAGCAAACATGGCCATTTCTGCCAGCGGACAACCCCTACCTCCACTCATAAGATTTTCACGCAAACTGCTATGTGACTCCCACGCTGATGGTCTGCAGAGCCTATGGAGGTTACGCACTATGAAATCAGGATTTATTAATGCAGAGTTGTTTTTTTCTTTGGTTTGTAGAGTGTTTTATGCCAAACATAGGAAGCAAACGCTCCTGCCTTCTGATACTTGACAACCTCAGCACTCATGTTTCTGCCAAATCCATTGATACGGCCAGAAGAAACGGCATAGATCTGCTCTTTTTACCAGCGAAAACATCGCACATCCAGCAGCATCTGGATGTTGGATATTTTCAAGTGTTAAAAGAGAAGATTGCAGAAATTACATCTTCTTTAATATATATACTGGGGCTTCCCATCTCCCACGGCACTTATTTACAAAGGTTATTCAAATTCAAAAGTCCTCATATATTCTTCATCTTCATCTGAGACTCCCTGTTCCTCCATCAATGTGACCATTGACAACATTTCTGCTTGAATTTCCTGGTAAGGAAACAAAACTTGCTCAATGTTCACAATTCTTTTGGGATTATATTTCCCTGTTGTTATCCTCTGTTCTTTCAATGCTTTTCACTGCATTGCATGGACAATCCAAAATCAACTCAACTGACTAAATTTCTTAACTTTTATCTCACTTACATCTGGAACTGGAGATAAATGCGCAAATAAGACTCAAACAGTCTTGCATTTCAAACAATGACTGCTCCCCTCATAAAAAAATCAATAAACCATTGCCGTAGGTCTAATGGCCTGATCGGAGACGTGGTAGGTTTACAGGGTTAACAAAAATCGTCATAATTTTCTTCTCAGTGTACAAAACTAGTTGAAATTGGGCAAGGGAATGTATATTTGAGATCTTCAAACCCTGCTTGTTTTTAAAAGCTTCTGAATGGGCGATTTCATGTTCCACCAGGTGACGAGCACTGTCCTACTTTTGTAACTTGAGCCACCTCTTTGGTGGGTCTATAAAACATCGTTTTTTGGCGTATTATCTCAAAGAATTTCAAAAAATTGGTCTTGAATCGATGAAAGAAGGTTCATACTAGTAAAAAATCAAGGGAACAGCCAGTTGCTTAAACGGGACAGAAATAAGAATATCAGAATATGTGAAAACGTGACGAGCACTGTCCTACCCACTCTATAATGTAAACCAATTTTGTATGCTTACTGTTATTATATTCTGTGTCAACTTACTGAAAGGTGCTGTGTTAAGATTTTGTCCTAACATCTTGCAGTACAGATGTAAATGAAACGGGGTAATCAAAATGTATGTGAATGTGTAGAATAGTGAGAATAGGTCACGGTGTTTCCACAAGCAAAAATATACATTACATCAGCCAGAATGCTGAAAATATTACACTCACTAGAAACCAATGGCACTTTTTGAATACTCATTGCCCGCTCCCTATAACTGGTTTTTAATAATACGCATCATCACATCATCATATTATATCGCATGGGGAAGTTTTCCACACTGTGCACTCTACAGCACTCCAAAACTACGTGCAAGTTATGTACGTTGGGGCACTGGAGGTCTTCACCAGTCTAACATACTGGCTGTCTTAAACCTACTATACATTTGTTCGTTCAGCTTGCAGTGCTGGCGTTGTTATAGTCTGTGTCTAGTTTTTGTCTTGTTATGTAAAGTGTTAAATTATTTCATGCTTCTAATTCGTAACGTGTTTTATTAAGTACTTTTCGAAAAAATGATTAGTATGTTTAGCATCGGCAAGTGATGTAACGTGAGTGGTCAACAAAAGGTAAGCATTAATGCTTTCCGGGCTTTGTGGAGTTTTCCACGTCAGAGCAAACTACGAAGTGTCCTTGCATTATTATATAAATAGTAAACATGCTGTCATCGTGTTATTGTGTAATGTTCATAATTGCCAATTGGCAAACATCCATACCTTGTGTTTTAAAGCAGAAATCTGCATAGTCATAGGCAGATTGCCTGTCTAGAATAGACAGTTTTCAAACTGGGTTTTTTTTTTGCGCTTGCCACATTATATTCATGCTTTGTCTAACGCAGCTTTTTACATATCCTGAAAAAAAAGAAATCACTATACAGGCAACCTGCCAATGACTATGACTATTTTAGACTAAAGAACCGATAATAACGATTGTTTAATTATGATTTGACGCATTCTTTACACTTCTGCTTTAATACGCAGAGTTATAATTACTGACAGCTAAAATCATGGTTTTCTTCATTTGTCACCATTATGACTCGAAACGAAAAATGTCAGAAATGGAAGATTTTCATAAACTTCGATTAACTCGTGACGTCAAGCAAAACGCATTTTCATGCGATTCATGGGTAGATGTCGTTTCTTTAATTGGGAGGGGGGGATGAATAACGATTGTTTAATTATGATTTTATGCATTCTTTACACTGCTGCTTAAATGCGCATTGTTACTAGATTGTGCTTGCTAGGCACTCCCATAAATAACAATGGGACAGTAGTTCGGAGACTTTCAGAAGAATATGAATTCTCTGTATTTTTATTTTACTTCGCTCCAATCTACCCGGGTTCTGATTTGATCTAGGGGGTGACATCGTCGCACATCAAAAAGGCATATTATTTCATTAACCGTGTTAAGCGTTTCCTATAACATCTGAAATATTTAGATATGCTCAGAGCAATACAAACTCTTTTCTTACTAGTGTACCCTTTGCGCATAATACACGTTCAGGTTGTTCATGGTAACAACAGAATGGTGGGTACTGCAGAAGGAATCAAGATATCGTTTCATGATTTTTTTTACTGAAAATGTATATTTATATGGGTTCTAACCTTTCGGTTTATACGGAATAAGGACTAATCGGTATAATCCTATTTAACATGCTGTTTGATTAACTTTTTATGTAGTTTTTTTGCTTTTCATTTGCTTTGAGTAGATAAAATCCTTTTTTTTTTCCTTTAAAAAGGAGCTTCTTTTATCATTTTATCAATTCTATCACATTTCGCAGTGTTATTAACGTTTATATTATGATTGTTACAATTATATTGAAGTTATCACAAAGTTGGCGTTTGCAGGGCTGCATGATGTTATTTAATGAGGAATCCAACACACACAACAAAGGACACTTCCCCGTAAGTTATGTAATTCCATACACGGGATCTCTCAATAACTGCAGTTTTACCTCTCAATTTCTGAAATGTTAACAGCTACGTTGTCAATATAACAAATAGGGAGGGAAGTTCAAAATCGTACAGTAGTTTCATTGTATAGCTGCTGTATAATAAATAGTGATTGACAAGAAATTATCCAGAAAATATTGGCAGTTTGCATTTACACTACCTTCATTGTTATGTGTTAAAGCAGTTAATGCATATGTTTGGTCTGTGCTGCCAAGTAATGTCGTACTGTACAAAAACGAAATCTGCTAAAACATAGTAATGGGATCGCTTTTTTTTTTAAACTTCATTACTCATGATGTATTTATAATCTACAATGTTTGACCTCCGAACCAACTTGCTATAATGTCATTAGAAGTTGCTGATTTGAAGAAAAAGAAATGATGNGTTATGTAGCTGGTGTTGAAATGTGATTTCCTTCGTGGGTTACAAACTTGACTGTCAATAGGAATGTTTTTATTGTTATTAAACCTCTGTGACTACGGTGATAGAATGCTAATTCGGTCATTTTTGAGAAAATGGCTCAGGTATTGTAAAAAGGTCTCATAAAATGTGTACAAAAGTAACCAATCACATATGACATTGTGTTTTATTACCAGTCTCAAACAAACTCAAGAAGTTAAAAGAAATCAATGATGTCCCTTATCAAGTGCTGTGATGTGCTATCAGTACATTTTAATGACCTCGTTATTTAAAATGGGCACTTTCCATTCAAAGAAGCCCAGACTTTTTGAGTACTTACTATGAGTTACATGATAGAATTGAACATAGTATACATTTGATTAGTTTTTAATCATTTCCCTTAGAAAGTGAGTGTAATCTTTACATTTGGTTCATGTATATGGGTCATAGATGGTGATATCAAATCCCTGTCCTCTTAAGTTTCAAAGAAATGAGAAAATATTGAAAATAACCAAATCGCACAAAAAGATATTTTTTGTGGGCGCCTAAAGATTGTGATTTGGATTTTAAAAATTTTCAATTTAAAAATCCAGTGACCCCAAATGTCAAAACAAAGTTAGTTTGAAACGTTCACATAAATATGCACATTACCTGCGATCTGTTATGATAAGGCTCAGTAGCATATCACTGTTGTGTATTCCTACAAGAGTATGTTGAATTCTTTCCAGTGTGACGTTTACCAAACGTGCAGTATACCAGATCTGAAACTTCTCACTTGCACTTTGCTGTCTCAGATAATAACAGGCACAATTAGGGATAAATATCTCCGGGACCATGTTTTCTGATGTTTCACAGAACTGCAAACCATGACTCTTTGGGCCAAAAGCGTGTGCATCCCATATCAAAAGGTGTCTAAAAAGGTTTGTCACGTATCTTCTGAGAATAGGGGCCCTAATAATGCATACGGTGCTGCTTTTTGGTATTGAATCCAAAAATGTACACTTCTTTCTGGTCACTGTCCTATATGGCGAGCATTTTAAAAAAAAAGGACTAGGGCCTGTATTTCCCATCTCCTCTGTGCTATAGGTTAGCTCGATCTGTCCATGAATTTGATTGGAGTAGTTTTTAGAGTGGCACAGTTTCTTGAAAGCTTAATGATGTAGTCACATTCTGTAAGCAGGTGGACCGCTAGAAGAGCTCTGCATAAAGCAGTGCCCAGCCTTAGTGTCAATATAAGAATAGAGAAAAAGCGTACTATTGGTTACAGACCTGTAATGAGATTGGACCCATTTTTCCTCTATAGGCTATATTAACATTTTGAGCTGCCCTCTGAACCCAAAGTTTTAGCTTTCACCCAGACCCATACCAAATTGAAGCTCATTATGTGGCCCAAATTTTAAGACTGACCCAGCCCTAGCAAGCCCGTTGAAATTTTGAGCTTGGTTGCTAACAGGGCCTACATTTTTCACTGGTCAACGCCAAACCTCTCCTCTTCCACCTGAGCACACCCTTGACCTGGCAGTTCCAGCCCAGGGCTAAATAGTGCCTGGTAAAATAAAGTAAAATGGACACAGATTCCCATGATATCAAAATTTCCCCCCTGGAGCCCTTATTACTGGAAGCAGGGCATGCCAAAAGAGGGAAAAGGGGAGATGAAGTATAACCCCTTAGTAATATTAGTACTAGGATCCAATAGTGAAAGTAGACTTACAGGCCTGTAACCTATTGAATTCAATCTAGCTCTGACCCCAAAATTTTTTGAAGGGATGAGAACAACAAAATGTTCTTTTACCGAACTCTGATGTCAAAATACCTACTTTTAAGGCACCATTCTCATAGTGCTTATTGCGTGATGAATCAGGGGTGTGTCTGCTTCATCAAGTTCAGTATCATTATCTGGTACTGATATTACTTTGCCACCTGTGCACACACTGGCCCACTACCAACTTTCCCAACAACAGCGTATATAGTAATGTTCTTTTCCTTTGCTCTGCATACAATCATTTCATGAATCAAAATCTCGACATGTAGCTTGTTCCTGCTTTGAATGTATCCACCAGCTTGGAGAGGATAGTTTTGTTTTCAGTTGAGGCAGTCTCTACAAGTTACACATTGCTTTATCTTTGTCTCTCAATATCCACCAGAGTATTTTTCTCACTTAAATCAAAGACCTGTGGCTATTAAATCAGCACATTTTGAACTGCGCACAATCTTGTTTGGGACTCATTGTTAAATTTTTATCAGTTTATAGAGCAATCAGGGTGAAGATCCTTTCTATTGAAACACCTGTATACATCATGAGTTTGAAGTTCGTAATTAACTGGACGGTGTTGAGAAACCACACATTTCTAATCAAACCTTAAAAACAACACAAATCTGCAGCTGTTTCAAATAGATGAGAGTATGTCAAAACATTCGATATGTAATGTGTTAGCGTATTTTACACAGGTTGGAATTTATCAAAGGGGATATCTTTCAGTGTGAAAATGGAGCTAATTTTATCGTTATATTCTAGACTATATTGGAAAAATAATAATTTAAAACACCAACTAGCCCTGTCAACATTTTTAAGATATATGGAAATTGTTTTACTTTCAGTATGCAGTATTTTTTAAAATGTATTTCTCTTTACTGTTATGTTGTTTTTATTGTACAGTATTTTATGAGAAACGGTCATTTTCTCGAAAATAACCGGGTTGGCAATTTATCATTATGCCTTCAGTGGTGCACTTTTAATTTCTGCACAATTTCTAATTATTTTGACATAAAGCCCTTCAGTCAAAGCACTTTTTAAAATAAAAGGCTCTGATTAAGTGTTCTGTCAGTTTTTGTGAGCCGCAGAGAGGTAAAACTTTATAGATTTGCCTTCATTACTGCGATTATAAAGAATGCGTTAACATTCAAAGCTTTCCTATAAAGTTACAATAACTGAAAGGAATCGGTTTGTGGATTTGTGGAAACAGACAGAAGAAAGAGGCATATATGAAAGTTGACTGAAAGATAGAGCAAAGCATGATGTTAACAAAAAGAATAGGGTGGGGGAGGGAGGGACTGAGAGAGACATAGCGGTAGAAAGAACAGTTATATAAAAAGAATTTCACTGGCTTGTGAAATTATATGTAACCAGTACATAAACACCAAGAAATGATCCGTGTTGTCCTGAAAGTTGATTGGTGAAGGAAGACAAAATTTACATTCGGTCCATATGTTGGCTTTTAGGGAAGCAATTAGGCTGTGGAATTGAAATTAATGCTGATGTAAATTTTAACATAAAAACAGTGGTTCAATAATTGTGACATTTCTCAGAAAGTAAAATAATATGGAAGGGCCAGTGTCTTTTAATTTACACATATTTTAAAAAAGTAGGTGGTAGATATACAACTGGAATAAAAGGAGACGTTATGGCTTTAGTGACCCATTCTTTTGATGCCGAGATATGGTTAAATCATAGCTAAAAGAGGTAATTCTTAGTGTATACTGATATATTTACCATATATATACCAAGATACTGTATTTTAATAAGTCAGCACTTCGAGGTTTGCACTGAGTCATATCATCAATGTTGTGTTGTTTTTGCAGTTTTTTTTAAACTATTTTTGCTTATATTCGGTGTAAGTGAAATTTATAGTGTAATCCAGATATTTATATATTTATGTTAGATATGAGTTTGTACATTTATTATTCCTATGAAAATAACAAATGAAATTAATAACGTTCACCCCTAGGTATAAAATCTGAAATATCATATTCCTGTACTTTAAGAGCATGATGTCTGGAATAAACAGCGGTTACTTGGGTGACGAACTCATCTGATTTCCTTGCGCTCAGGGCAAACCCAAATGTGCTCCGTCTCCCAAATAAGGATCCAGCGAAGAGTTGTAGGGCGCGTTAGCTTTTCCAGTGTGGTGTGATTCCCCTGGCTGACATAGCGGCCTGATCCGGCGATTATTCCAAGAGAAGAGTTGTTACGCAAGTTGTAGTCCCACTTCCGTAGGTGATGTCATTAACTGTGCTACCTTTCCACCTTACCAGAGGACATTCTTTCGTGTAGCTGCCTGCTCTGCTGAGTAGTCACTTTTATTTCCACATTCTTCAGCGTGATGCAAGTGAGCTTTTCAAGTATACACATTAAATTTGCAGAGCTGTGATCTATTCCTCAGGCTCTTCCTGATCAGGCTCTGGGAATCAGACGATCACCACACAGATGGCCTCCCACCTCACTAGCCCTACATAGCCATTGTTACTGCTTCATCATATGCTAGATATGGATCTATCTGTTTCAGTTCAGCTTGAAGTCACATTCTCCCACTTCCTTTTCCTATCTAACCTCAGCCGGACTGCCTTCCACATAAGCCATAAGTGTATATAGTTGTGCCACCTGGTCTGCTGTTATGCTCTTCAAATTGTCGACCTTCAATGTTAGCCTGTCCATCCAGCCAGTCCCGGTATGTCCTTGCCTAGTAAGATTATGATTCCTTGTCAGCCCTCCATTTGTTCCATTGCTCGCCTTCAAAGATGTTCTCATTTCGAGTTACCTTGCTTGTTGTGGGCTTTACGGGATTACACTGCTACTCACTGATTACACTGCTATTAACTGTTACCTAGAAAGTCGCCAAGCTGGAGACATTCACAACCTGACGAAAGAGGCAAATGCTGTGGAATTCACAGGTATGTCAAGAAAGAAGTACATCTATGAAGATCTAGATAAGGAAAAAAGAAAGACAGGGGCACATGGAAAAAGAAAACAAGGATGTCCAAAGAAGAGAAGAATAGAGAGAATAAAGATAAGAAATATTGAAAAAGAAGCCCAAACGATAGCTCGAGTTGATGAGGTCATGGCTAGGAAATGAACAGGAGAATCTGAAGTTGGAAGAAAGCGCTATTCAATCTCCAGGAATAGAGTGGCACCAAATCGAGCAAATCTGCCTGGCGAATGCGACGTTACAGCAATGGGTGAAGCTGCTGAAGCAGAAAAAGCTTATGATAATGTGAGGGATCCATCAATAGGAGTCATGAAATCGCACCCTCTGGACCTGGCCACCTATGTCAGGGTAAAGAAGTCAAAGTTCCTAGACTGCGTACCAAGCACGGCTAATGTTATCCTTGATGGCGAGGAAACGAAAGCTCACTGGTAGCGCCAGGCAGTGTAGTCAAACATTTAATGGAAACTCAGTGGAAACACTGCATGCACCAGCCCGCAGGTCAGCCAGTTGTATCGGAAATCAGGTCCATAAATTGACTGTAACAAAGAAGACAAGCGACACAAGAGTGATTTGAAGGGTCATGTTAGCGGAAAGCCAGGCTACAGCAAAATGGTGCCCATTCTCTTTGGACTTACAGCAGAACATGTCCAACAAAGCGGGGGGAGCGAGCGCTGGATGAACATGGTGAAGAGTCGCCAATACAGGACCTGGCAACAGCTGACAAACATCAAAGTGCAGGCGGTGCTGAGGAAAGGAAAGTTCCAGTTTACGTTGCCTATTGCGTGCGGAGAAAGTAGTGACGGAAGATCCTTGGAGGACCTGGAGCTACCAATAGCAACAGGCTTGATTGGGAAAGAAGTGGAAGCGTTGCGAAACATCAGGTCGGCGCTAAAGTGGTGTTGTGGCATAGTGAGCTGAGCGATGGACATCGCACAGGAAGGCAAGAAGGCGTTAACTTCCCCTCATGGACAACCACCGTGGTTGATGTGAAAGCATCTTTCTACTCTGGCAGAATAACGAATCGATAAATCCTAGAAGTCGTCTGTGATCTAGTCTAGTGATTGAAGCCGTGGACGAAGTAGAAAATAATAGCGAGAAATCCGGATGAACCAGGTATAGGTTGATCTTGTGTCGCATTTTAAATCCTCAGCTAACAAACTCGTCCCAGAAACTAACTTTTTTTTCTGTTTTTATACGCGTAATGAAGGAGAGGGTCATGTTTCCACAATTTTGCCATCTAATGACTACCGTAGAATGCCCCACTCATGCCCCACTCACCTGATCCCCAAATACACATATTCCCAAGATGAATATAGTTAATTGGTTCTTTTTTAAATAATTTGCTGACAGCATTAATCGCTGTCTTTAGCCGGTCTGCTCCAGGGTTAAGAAAGCAAAAGGCATGTGAGGAAATACAAATGTATGATCAGTTTTTCCCACAATTTAATATGATGATTGGGAGTAAAACGATGTGGAAGGAAAAAGAGGGATACAGAATTAACCAGATGAATATGGGCAACATCATGGGCGTAGCTTGTGCGAAAGGGGACGGAGCACCTATGGACTTGTCCGTTGTGCTAAGAAATCGACACTTCGGACATGCTGTCGACAAGCTTTTCAAAAAAGTACGACGTCGCATGCATGGACTTCGAGACATGAGTTCAGTGAATTAACAACGTTTCATTTGATGATTTGTCACAAGTAATGCATCATGCTCAGTATACGAAATAAATTAATCCATTTAAGAAACGAATTAACACCAACATTTCTTGATCAAGATTTTCGTTTATTCAACCTATCATTAACTCAACAGTGCCAAGGAAAAATAATGCTACTCTTAGTGAAGACGCTGCTATGCAACAAACCCGGTAACAGTAATACATTATTGCTAACAGCTAAGTCAAGGTCTTCTCCCATTGCATTGCCACCATTATGAGTCGGAAATAGGAGTGTCGGAATTGGAAGCTCTCCTGAGCACGTGACGTCAGGCAAAGCGGACCTATAATTGTCTGAATGACTGAATACGCAAGTTCGACACAACTCACTTTCATGATCTCGGCTGTCTGTCTCTGGGTATTTGATGTTACAATTTGCTTTCATTAAAAAATACATGTATATACTATTTTTTTAAGGATTTTTGCGCGATAAGTGAAAGAAGTAATTTACCCAGGGCAATTTCAGCACCTTTTCATTGATCAGTTCAGAACTGGTTTTCTTTTTACATCACTAAAACTTGTGGTTCGGAGAATAATTTGAACTAAATAGGGTGACTGAATTGTTTACTGTTAAGTAAAAGTAAGAAGGGGATGAAATACATAAATAGGACAATGATACATGTATTAATGTATTGAATGCCATATTTTTGTCCGAAAACTAATCCGCCACAAAGACCTATGATTGATTCATAAAATGAAAGACGCTTCTATATATATGCTGTGGAGGTTGAAAATTACGTCACGATCAGTTTGTAATTTCTTTGAGATTGCTAAGAGCGCGTATCGGAGACAGTGCATTCAAGGGGAATAAAGGGAGGCAGTTCGGCCATAATTATGGTTTGTAAATCGTATTCAGAAACTGAAGACTGTCCAGTCTGTGGAGCTGCGTGGTCGAATGTTTGCGGCATTGAACTCAAGAACTAAAGGTCGTGGTTCGGTTTCCGACCACAGTCGTGTTGTAAGTGCCTTGGAAAACATTTCATACACATTTTCCTGGATGCACCCGTCTGCAAAATCGGTACCTGGCTATAGGCAGTAAAAAATAGAGTGCCAGTAATCAGCGCCTCTAAATGGCAGCGGCACTGTATACTCCCCTGGGAGTTGAGAAAGTCCTAGAGAGATCTGGCCAGCTGGGAGTAATAATCTTGTGAAGACGCGTGAGGGGGCATTAGCCTGGATACGAGCCTTTATAAACCGCATCATTATTCTTAAATCTAAGGTTTTTGTATTTGACTAGAGGGCAGGGCAGTTTACTTTGTAGTGTTCTTGGGAAAGACACTTTCACTCCCCTTTCCCCACTCGACTCAGGTGAAAATGAGTACTTGACTTCAGAACTGAGGGGACAAAGGCACTGCAATGCGGGCGACTAGCATTGACTAGGTTATTTATTTCATTTGTAATATTATGTACCCTCATGAATGATATGCATTGTCCTATATGCTTGTAGTTTGAATGAGATGTATTACACTATGACTCTTAAACCAATTTCCCCACGGGGTAAATGAAAGTTGTATTTTCATTTAAAAATCAATGCTGTACACGATACATTTTTGTTTTAATGAACGCCTGATCCATACTGGGATCGTATTTGTCGACTAAAAATCCTGAAGAGGCAAAATGTAAGATTCAGTTGTTGTTTTTTTAATTGTCTCACTTGGAACTGTTCAAAGAACACTTGTTGTCGTCAGACTTTTATGTCTTTAAAAAAGTAAGTGCAGATAAATCCATGTGACCAGTTGTTGTTTTTTTTATGCCTTTCTCGGCATTCTTATAACTATTCTAAAGAGACCTTCGAAACTGTACTGATGACAATTTTTGAATCTACGTGGTGCAGTACAGTCGTTATCCCTGGATGCGGCAACATTTTGGCATTGCGAGGCTAAATTCTTACATTTTGCTACACAGGGTTTGTTATAATCTCTGCCTTTGAAATCAAATCTAACCTCTTTCTCAAAATCCACACTGTCCTTGACTGTGCAGTTCTCTATATGATTTCGTGAATAATAAGTGTGTACAAAGATGTTAGACCTAAAGAAAGCATAATGGAAATTGTGTGCTAATCTGGTCTTTGTAAATGCATCCTTCTTTTCTGATAGGTCCAGCCCGACAAGACCTGGTTCGTCTTTTTTTTTTCCTCTCGCGTGCACGCCAACAAAGACCAGTGAGTGGGTGTATGCCTATTCCACGCATTACATGCTGCGTTAACTGCAGTGAACATAACTATTGTCTTGGGAGTTTCGAGTGTTAACCATAGTGCATACTGTAATATAGAAAAAAGAATGACCCATTTTAATTTGAAAATGCAATGTCTTTTACACCATTGGGTATATAAGATTCTACATCCCTCATTAGCGTATCCAGGGGTCCCATGCCAAAATACTTTTAACACATATTGTTTAGCTCTGCCCCAGATTTTGACAAACAAAAAATGCCCCAAGACTAATTAGATTTTAAGAACTTTGCAGTGATTAGGCTACCTAATATTTTAAGTCTTTTAACACAGTAAACAGGGAAATCTTACCCACATAACAACAACCACACAGTGGCTAAACCTCTGAGTCTACAAAAATATCTACGTACATATCTATGCCTTTGAAATCAAATCTAACCTCTTTCCCTTCCCTATTGCCAATTTTCTGATTCTAGAGGGACTATTCAAAATTGCATACCAACATGGCAGGTATTGTTGGCATCTTCATACCTTATACTTATACAGTACTACAGTCCTCCTTGCCAACACATCACCGAAACTTTAAGTTTGTGGAGACTCCAGTGGGCAGTGAAATTAGGAGGGATGCCCTTAATTCCGATCCCGCTACCAGGTTTTGATCAGGTATTGACCCTCTCCTCTGCCTCTATGCAGGACAAAATTATGTGAATGGAAGGCATGAGGTAGCGGGAAAAAAAAAAAAAGATTTTAGCACTACAGCAAAAATCTGCATTTCTTTCCAAAGTTACAATCACATCTATTATAACTCGTATCGTTTCTACTCGGTGAACCGGTAGTTTCTGCTCTGCCTAGGGAACTTTTCTGGCCATGTTCAGCAATTTTTAATTCCCTCAAAGGAGTTTTTACCATAGAAGTAAACGAATTTCGCAAATTAATTAGATATCTGATTTTTTTTTTCTGCATTCATTTGATTGTATTTGATTTGTCTGTTTGTGAACTAACTGAAGTACAGCTGAATTTAATTTTCTTTCTCTTAGACGTGATTTTCTTTTCTCCATAATATAATATTCAGCTTTTAGAAATAAAACAGCATTAAACGTACGTGTCACTTTCATTGCTTATTCATGCCTATGATTGATGATGGATGGCTGTTTTCACTTATTTGTGACTTTGTATCGTCAAGTTACTGGTTTAGCTGTAAAGAGCAAAGCACTTATTTGTTTGTCTGTCGGTCTACCTGTCTGTCTCTCTGCCTGAATGTCTGTATGCTTGCTTGTCAGTCTCTCTGTTTGCCCACCTGTCTGTCTGCTTGCCTGTCTGTCTGTCTGTCTTACCTATCTGTCTGTCTATTTTCGACATTGCGAAATGTGCGCAATGAAAAGTCTTCGGGGGAAGAGGGACGGGTCCTAAAATTGCCTCCATACTCCCTAGATTACATTCCCGTTCCCAACGGTCACGTGTTCGCCCTTGGCATGCATTTAACCTTTCCTTTCCCCTCCTACCCGATTCAGCAGTTTGCTCACTCATAGAAACAGTAAACAAATATATAACCAGGATCTCCNTTAGTCTTAGACTAATCACCAGACTGCTTCTTTCATGATTCAAGTTTTTAAACAATAATAACTCATGTAGTGTGGGGAAAGAGTTTGTATTAGGCGGGAATTTAAGGCAGTGAGAAGTTGGAACCTTAGACATCATTCTGAGTTTCTGACGCTCCCTCTGAACAGAGGATGCATTATCAAGCTGAAAAAAAAATAAAAAGGTCAGTTCATCGGAGGCTAAAATCATGAAGCCAAAACAGCAGCTATAAACAGTCTCTAATGTTCTTCATTCCGGAATATAAAGTAAAAATCTCCAGTGGCGGCTCAGATGGAGGAAGAATATCTATCACTGAGATGTGCTTACTATTCAGATCATTTAGAATAAAGAAAAGACTACCATAACGGCGCAGCCATGACTATGTCATAATGCATTCATTAACGTGATGTAGGCCTAAGCGTTGATTTTTATTTTCTTAGGATAGTAAAAGTGAGATGAGTAGAGTTGGCATGACGTAAACACAATTATTAAGAGGAATAGATAAAATTACTATAACGGATGAAATGAATAAACAACAAAACCGAAGGACAAAAGAAAGGAAAACTAGTAGCATCGCACAGAGATCACATGAACTACATCTACTTTTATCTTGTAAATGTAATTTTCATTTTTTAGAACGGTTTTCTGGATCTAAGCTTACAAAGTTTGCTTAAAATTGCCGTGGTCTGGTTGTGCTTTGCGAAATAGTTTGGCTGAATTTAGGTTATTATTCAGTAATTCACCGTAACTTCATTGTTTTGTCTTTTCTCCATTTGTATAAATCAGAATTCAAAATTATCATTTGCCTACCTGCCTAATACAGCCGAAGTCCCCATGTGTTCATTGTTAATCTAAAGAACAATCAAGCCTACCTCAGAGCCACTGTTCAAGAAAAGATACATGGACAAATGTTTAATAAATAATGCATGTGCATGTTCAAAATTGTAGGCCAAATAAGAGAGCCTTTGAAGACAACTCCATTTTCAGAGAAATGGGGGCAAAGAAAGGATGGGGTTGCAAAGTTGCAATCACCAAGTATTCCCCCTGTCATTCTGTGATATCACCGAGTGTCCACCCCCCCTCCCCCCAAAATCACAGAATGCCCCCACTTTGTGATCTCACACCGGCCTGATTTTTTTCCAAAACGTTTTGCTATCTCCTCTACTCAACATTATTATCTAGTTCTTGAGCTAAATATCTTCGCTTCCGCCGACACACTCTCCTATACCTAGAGCGCGCGACACTCATCTGTAACCTACTTTATCACTTTTTAAATCGGTCTCTCTATATTTGGTCTCTGCTTCACTGAATTCACGTCTTTCTTTCACACAATAACTATCATACCACCTTCCCCCATGTCCCCTGTTACTAATGAACTTATCCACCTGACTGACAACCGGTGAGTCCTCCCCGTCTCTTCCATTAAGCTATAGAAAGAAGATAAACACAAGTCAATCGTACCAGTGTCCCCATTCCAAGTCAACCGTTCCTTTAACTCATCTAACGTCTCTACTGCCTCTGTCGAACTCATTTTTTCTATATATCCATCCATTTCGTTTTCTTCTCCATAGGGGGCACCCTACTGACATTCTCTAAACTTCAAGATAACTCACAATCAAGCTTACATTCAATGTGTTTATGGTCAGAAAATACATTACTATCATTCACTTTCAAGTCTTTCACTAAATCCATACTGGTATTACAACTTTTTTACATAGTCAATAGTACTTTTTCCCCTATGCCCACCGAACGTCATTTTTTCCAGTACTCATACCCATACCCGCCCTGCCATTCACAATCAACATTCCATTCATCCGGCACAGCTGCAGTAACCTATGACCATATTCATTAACAGTTTTGTCATTATTTACTCTAACAGTGAAATACCACTTTTAACGAAATCAGTGACAAAAAATTTCAAATTATTATCTGAATCAGTACCTAGAGTATCTTCACGACAATGCATAGTGGGCCAGGTGGTGCATATCACAGAATGACCGGGAGAAATTTTGTGATATCANCACTTGGTGATGCCACACCGGCAAGAAGAAAAGAGAGCGTTCACTGTTATTTTTACGATCATTTCAGTACATTAGCAAACAGGAAGCCAGAGAAGAAAAAGAGACATGGGAATCACAGGAGAGGAATGTTTGTAAACCAATTAGGTGTAGAGAAATTGAGGAAGCTATTATTAAATCCTTAAAGAGAGTAGAGGCGGCAGTCTATGATAACGTCTTGAACGAAATTTTAGTAATCGGAGGTCACGCAGTAAAGAACTTTTTGGTAGTTTTATTTAATATCTTTTAGAACTAGAATATTTTCCTCAAGTATGGGAGACTGGTAGCATTACTCCTATCTTTAAGGCAGGAGACAAATATAACCCAGATAATTACAGAGACATAACATAGTTGATTGGAAAACTTGTCACTCGCATAATAAATAACAAGCTGAATGCTTGGGCGGAGTAGGGGGTCTTTAGTGAGGCCCAGTATGGGTTTAGATCAAATCGGGGGACAACGGATTGTTTGTTTATTTTATATGGTGTAATCGAACTTCTTTTTGGAAACCGGAAAACACTGTATTGTGCCTTTCTCGATTACCAGAAAGCGTACGAGTACCTGGAAAGAAGTGCTTTATGGTACAAAGTAGCGAAAGAAGGCGTCAGTTTTAAAATGATTCGATTGCTAAAGAATATATATGATAAAGTTAGATTTCGAGTAGAGGAGATTATTGGGGGCAGTGCACAGGCAGAGGGAAACGTTCTGACTGCTGAGAAATTCTTTTTAAGCATAACTCGTTTCTTACTGGTGGAGAGTACGTCCCCCTTCTTGTGTTCTGTTTCTAAATGACTTAGATTGGATGTAACCCAAAATCTAGAAATATCACTTCAAAATAGATTTATTAAAATGTTAATGTATGCAGATGACATGGTTTTATTTAATGAGAGTCGCGAGGGATTGCGGTGATTTTTGAATTCATTACGGGAACATTGTGATAAGTGGAGAATAGTGATAAACACAAAAAATATTAAATTTGTTATATTTCGAAAGGGAGGCAGGAAAGGGTGATTGGACAACTGGTACCTGAAAGGAGAACAACTTGAAACTGTCAGTCACTTTAAATACTTGGGATTATTTTTGTCAAACACATGTTCCTTTTCAAGGGGAATCAAAAGCCTTGTTGATCATGGCAAGAGAGCATTATTTTGACTTAAGAGTTATTTAAATAAGAACCCAGAACTATCTCCCGAGCTACAAATCAAATTGTTTAATAGCTTGATATCGTCTATACTGAGTTATTCTTGTGAAGTTTGGGGTTTCCAATTGAGAAATTTCATCTGTCATTCCTTAGATCTGTCAGACAGAATATTCCGAACAGTTATGTCTTTAGAGAATTAGGGGTATTTCCTCTAGAACTTGATAGGAAAATTAGAATAGTGAAATACTGGCTTAAACTTCTTGAAAAGGAAGGACGAACTTATGCACATTCAGTATACAGAGAGCTATACATGGTGACTGAGAATGATCAAATAGGGGTGAACTGAGCTTGCTAGTAAAGAAATTACTTTTCCACACGAGCTTTGGATAATATGTATGGATAAATCAAAAAGGAGAAAATATCGTGACATTTCTTAGTACATTAAAAAACCGTTTGAAGTGTATGTATTTACAGGAATGGCAAAGCCAGATGAATGAATGTAGTGTAAATTGAGCCTATAAATATATAAAACAGGATTCTGGATATTATGAAAAGTATCTCAGCCATATTATAAGTAAACAGTACAGAATTGCCTTAACACGAAAATCAGGTTAGATTCCCACAGCTTTATGTCAGAAAGGGAGAGGTGGGGAAGGCACAAACTTGGATTCATAGAATTTGTAGTGAGTGTAAACAAGTGGAGGATGAATAGCACTGTTTAATCGAATGTCCAAAATATGACAACTTTAGAAGAAGGTACATGCCACATGTTCATGCTTTCAAGACCAAACATGGCAAAATTTATTTGTATGTTCAAGGATACAAATATGGACACTATTGGAAAAGTAGCAGTTACTGTTCTTTGTAATAAGATTTTAAAAAGAATACAGTAGTACTACACACTGAGCTTGAAATTGTTGCTCTTTACTTTTCTTGGCAGCGGTAAGGAGAAGATTGCTAATGATGGAAACTGAATGATTGCAGTGGAACTGGAATGAAGGAATGAACGCGAGAAAGGGAGTGAGAGAGAAAGAGAGAGAGAGAGAGAGAGAAAGTAAAAAGGCGATATTTTTATGAGTGTATTGTAGCTTTGCAAGGCTGTCTTGTTCGTCTATGTAGGTTATGAAAGATACTTGTGAATGCCAATAGTGAGTGTGCGCTAAGGAAGACGGATACGATTGCTTATCTGATATTGTTCACTTGTATAACAAGGTAGTTTGCTAAGATGCTATAGAATGTAGTTATGTTCTGGCAAGGGGTGGGAGGATTGTGTAATATGAGGTACTTGTTGTGTGTGAGTGCACTGATTGCGTGCAGTGTGGATATGACGCTATGAAGGATGAATGCATCAAGAAAGAGATAGTATAAGGAGTGTCTGTCTATGTCTATCGGCCTGTCCGTCTGTCTGATAGCTCTATGTGTGTGTATATGTGTCTGATTGGCTGTGTGTGTGTGTCTGATTGGCTGTGTGTGTGTGTCTGATTGGCTGTATGTCTGTCTGTCAATATGTCTTTCTGTTTGTCTGTCAATCTGTCTGCCTGTCCGTCGGTCTGTCTGTCTGTCTGTCAGCTAGTCTGTTTTTCTGTTAAAGCTGGATAAGTGTTAAGATAAATATCTGCAAATATTGTTATTATGTCACAAATTGTTACTGAGATAATCTTCACTGGCCCTTGACCTACATTCATAATACAAACACATATAACAATACACATCATACATGTGAATACATAATATTACAAATGAAATGCATAACAAAGTCATTGCTGGTCGCCAGCGGTGCAGCGACCTGGTCCCCCCCAGCTCTAAAGCCAGGTACTCATTTACACCTGAGTCGAGTGAGGAAATGGAAGCCAAGTGTCTTTCCCAAGGACACTACAACGTAAACCGCCCAGCTCGCGAGTCAAACACATAAACCTTAGACTTCAAAGTCTTCAGTTTCTGAGTACGACTCACAAACCGCACGGCCACGCTGCCTCCATTCTTATGCGTTGTAAGCTCAACGATCTCTGGTGGCTAGCCTAAAAAAATAGTTTCGTCAACCGCAACACTTAAGGGACAGGGAGAGCACCCGAAGAGAGGGAGAGCACCAAATCCTTCGAATTTTTCGATTAATGTCCCCTACAACTGCCTCTTCATTTCATTGGCTGGCAGCGGCTCTGGTGGTGCCCGCGAACCAATCGCACTCGTTCAGCTGTGCTTTTCTTTCAACTCGCATGTTATGATCCGATGCCAGCTGATCGCGGTCAAGGTAAGCGAGCCGGTAAGTTGATCTAGTCAAGATGTAGATCTGTATTGATCGGTAACAGATAAACTGTCTGATGAAATTTAGAGAGCACTGGGTTGTGACCAAGACAATAAAAAAATGGTGAAATTATACTGTTCTAGTCTAGGTTATATGTCACTCACCCGAGAGAACGAAAGGATAGATTTAAGAAGGCGTTGGCGAGGGTGAGCAGGGTGGTGGCGGTGGGGTCGAGTAAGGGCAGCGGCAGAAGTGAGCTTACAAGCATCGCTCAAAGGTCATGCACACAGGGTTTGATATAGTCTAGACCTAGACTAGATCTAGTATGACATGTATTATAGATTGCAGATCAAGTCTAAACGACATTGATTGTTTCAAAAAAGAAATAAAAAATAGTCTAGTCTATAGTCTATCTAGAGGGTAGACTATGAAGATTCCAATTTTTTTTTCACTGTTGACTTTAAAGTTTTAAATCCATCATTAAATTATTAAGAGATTCCAAGCCAAACTAGTTTCCACACAAATTACTGAAATCATCCGCCAGATTTAGACATATAAAAAAATTCCCCAAGAAAGACCAATAAGATTTTGAGAACATATGTTTTGAATCAGGACTATGTTTGTTTGGTTCCTGCGGCATTGTGAATGGGGCCCTCCTTAGCAAGAAAGTATCAGTCTCTACAGGCAAGCCAAGATAGCTGTGACCAATGCGGAAGAGACAGAAAACAATGCACTGATTTGCAAATAGTGTTTGTCATGCTGTCTAGTCTTAGCCTCATTCATTTGTATAGTCTACATACCACCATTGATTCTTGTCACAAGGCCAATGAGAAGGTGTTCTGCTAACAAATTTGAAACCATAGAGGGTTGCTGCCATGTTGCTGAGCTTTCTCTTCCAGTGATGGCAAAAGATGTCACATCTTTAACAAACCTCTAGTAGGTGTGCACCCTTTCTTAATGTGACTGGTGCACCCCAACCAAAAACAGACCCTTGATATTTTCTAAAGTTGCTAAGGACCACCCGCAGAATACAAGGACTGCCTCTTTTGTGATGCCACGGGGCCTAAGCAAACACAGTCCAGGCTACCAATATTTTAGGCCTTTTCACACAGTAAACAGGGTAATCTTACCCACGTAGTAAGAATCAGAGTTTTTTTTCTTGAGAGGTAAAATCCCATCTATTCTGAGTCTACAAAAGTACTTCTATCTATGTACTATGAATGTCTGAATAATCGTACTTGTACGATTATTTTTTCGGCCGTAATTTTCCACCCTGTACGACGCTTGTTTGGGCCTGTGTGATTATGAAATTTCACCTTTGGGCTAAAGCCTCAAGAAAAAAGGTCAGAGAGAGAGAGAGAGAGAGAGAGAGAGAGAGATAATGAAATAAGGAATGTGAAAGCATCACAGACGACATTGATCTTCGGGACAGATCGGAGCTAACCTTCTTTAACAAAGAAGATCTAAAGGGGTTCGCAGGCATTAGGATAGTCTTGAAATGATAAATTAATTTGCTTACTTGGAAAAAAAAGACGGGGGGNGCACGTGCTATTTTTTATCAGTTGCGCTGTAAATAAACCATCAAGGCAGTTTCTGCCATACTTATGTCAGTTCAAGGACACATGCATCTTTACTACATTTTCTCTCTCCTTCCGCCTTATACTTTTATTCCGGCCTGTACTATTATTAAACTTCTCCATCTTTCCACTCTATACTATTATTCCACACTACTATTATTTGGACATTCATAGTATGCCTATGAAATTAATCTATCCATGGCCAATTTTCACATTTTACAAGGACTGTTTAAAACTGCATACTTTTTATGCCAGAAACTATTGGTGAGAAGAATTCCAAATGAGACTCACACCTGATGAGCCAGTCTTGATGGACATTAGGATTAGGGACTCACCTCAACAGATGCTCCTGTCTTGATGGGCATCAGGGTTAGGGTTTTAAAGGATATGGTTAGGATTGGGGCAGACTTAGGGGTAGGGTATGAGTTGTATTAGTAGGCATAAGTTCTTATAAGGGGTGTGAGTATCATCCAGAATTCCTTCCCTTTTGGCAACTTCATAGCTGTATTCTTTTGATCCAGCTAACACTGAATAACCAGGAGAGATTAGATATCTGTAAAGTCCCAAGATTTCAGATGGCTTACTTGAGCATTGGTTTTTAGATTAGGCTGTTTGAGTGAAGCTTGTTAACTGATGACTGAATGTAACTTATCTGAAAGGCTTAGTTATCATGATATTACCTAAGAAAAAAACTACCCAATTTTACTTCAAATTCTTGCAGAATAAAGGTTATAGGGAAAGTAGTAAGTGCTTGGCTCAGTTTAAAGTATAATTTCAAAGAGAGGATAATGGCAGCACGATATTTCCCTCATGTTATAAATTAGAGGGGTGGGGCTTTGTAAATTTTTAGAGGGGCTTTAGGCTTTAGTTTTACTCAAGTAATGCAAACTTTGGAGTGCAGAAAAGAAGGGGAAATCAGCATGTGTTAAATGTATTTTTTAAGGGGAGCGGGATGTGGGATTTTGAAATTTAATGGGCGCATTATGGGATCACATAGTCTGGAGAAAACACATTATACAAACTGTTTATAATTACATGTTAGACCGGGGTATCTTTCTTTGAAGTTCTTCTGTTGCTTCACTCTCCGAGTAAGAGTTTCCTATTTATTTATTTACATTTTGTAAGATGCCGCATATTAATAGTTGCTGCAGTATTTATGCATGCATTTGTTTTCCAGTCTGCAGGGTCCATTTTCATCTTCAGGAGCCAGGATTTGAACAATGGACATCTTGAAATCATTGGCACACCCTGAGGAGGTCATGGCACTCCTTCGCTTTAAGTTTGGAGGGTGTGAAGTAGTCATGCCTAAATGTGACTTTGTAAGTATTTTCAAAAATTGTATAGTCTTACTTTTCAGTCTGTTTAGTTAGTCCAATGTTAGAGCCTAAGTGTGTCCCTAACAACAGACGCAGTTCAGCAGCATGTCAAGAATATTGCCTTGATACCGTATTCATTAGATGGGATGACTGTAAGTAAAGTTAGTGTCAGAAAAATTTGAACTGAGTCCTTAAATTAACATAATGTCAAACATGCATATTACAAGCCAAGCGGGCACAAATTTGCAAGGATATTGTCTCAATTAAAGACACATTTTCACATCACACTGAAATCAACCACAAGATGTCTAACACTCTGTGCACTCTTTCATCCTCTTCTGACAACAAATGGGCTTTCTGAGGCTGGTTTAGCCTCGTCAGAACTTGGTTTGACAGATGCCCCAAAGCTGAAAACTGAGTGTCATAGATAAGTACTAAAAATACTAGAAATCACAGACAACATGGTTTTGTCAATGTTGACTAAAACCTAGATGGGAATGTATCTTCTTCTACCCTTAAAATTTGGTCAGCTATGGCTGGTAGTAAGTAAAAAGTAGAGAAGGTCAGACTCCCAAAATCCATCTTTTATATAGTTAGAGGGATGCTCCAAATCATTTTGTAGTAACTCTTGTTGTACTCTTGCATGGGTTTGATCCAATTATCGCCTCCAAACTTGCAAAGTATTAAAATAAATAGTGCAAGGAGAAGCGCTTGTTTTATTTAATAGGTTTTAATATTCAAGCTCGTTCAGAGGCAATTCCCTGTCAAAGTTAAATTGCAGATGTCTAATTTTAAAAATATTGATTATTGACGAACATTATTCAAATGTTGGTGGTGAATGGACATTGTAGACAGGTAATCTAATGAGTTGAGAACAGTAAACCACAGCAATTAAAAGGAGCTAAAATCTTATTTATTTATTTATTCCTGCTATTCAGCATTATCCTTCACTCTAGAATTATATTTTGATGTGTGGCTCAGCTGAGGTTATGATATTGAACAACCAGTATATAAGTTATTATAAGTGAATGGAAATTTGGGTCTGTGAGGAAAAAAACTGTTCATCACCTAAGAATTTTTTTGCTTGCAGAAGAGCACATCCTAAGCTAAAAGACCATCATCTTTATAAGTCTGGGTGTGGGATTATATTAAAGCTCACATGTACCCAGTGATTTCAGTAGTGGTTGTAGTGATTTTCAAATGTTGTCTGATATTGGTGTCACGAGCATGTATGTCCTGCTACCGAAACAGATTTTGTTTGACCAAAAAGCATGATAATCTGACTTCATGATATGTAGCTGCAAGTGTGTCAGATATTCGGCCTGGCACCTTCTAGTTTTCTGCCAGACAGGGTCAGTTTTCATCAATCAGGACTGGATGTCAGACACTTGTTTGGTCAGTGTAATTGTACACAGATAACTCTTTCATTCTGGAGACATTATATACCGAATGATTTCTTAATTCTGTGCTTTTCAGGATAGCATGAGCCCATCGCTAAGGTTATGTTATGACCTCCTCAACAAGACCAGCCGTAGTTTCGCTGCAGTTATTCAAGCCTTGGATGGGGAGCTTCGGTATGACTTTTGTAGCAACACTAGTGTAATTCAAATAATGTCAATTGCATTTTTTTTTGCATTTTTATATAGAGCCTGACATCACAAAGAGACAGCTAGAATAATAAGTCTTTGGGAGTTAGCAGTGTAATTTAATCATAGGTAAGGAACTTAATAGCAACTTTTTATGCTTGTATGGCTGAAGTGAAAGTAATAGAGGCATCAATGTACAGAGCACAGAACCAAAGGCTTTGTGAGAAACAGATGAGAGTTGGATTGGTTTCAAGACGATAACTATACTTAAATTAGGCAAGGGTTCTTTTAAGGTAAAAATGAAAACGCTGCATGAATTGAAAATGATATTATATATTTGTTTAGCAATTTTGTTTACACCAGTTTTTTTGGGTTTTTTTGTGATCATGGGAATGACATTTACCTTGGTTCATTTTAGGAATGCAGTGTGCATTTTCTACCTTGTCCTGCGAGCCTTGGATACAATAGAAGATGACATGACCATACCAAATGACAAGAAAATTCCAATGCTGAAGTCATTCCACAAAAACCTGCTGGACCCTGCTTGGAAATATACAGAGAGCAGCGATAAAGATAGAGTGGTGCTGGAGAACTTTCCCAGTGTGAGTTTGATTCATCTTTGTTCTTTCGGTTTAGAGAGCATTCTATGATCTGTGTCTGTGCACCTAAGCCAAAGCTTTTGCACATCTCCTAGTACCTATATTTTGAAGGAAAATTAGGATGTTTTCTTTCTAGAACAGTAAAATAATTTTTAAGATACATGGATTGTCAACAGAGAAATTGCCTATGTGTGCAGAGACCAGTCATGTGCAGACATTGAACTATTCAGTACTGACTGCTGGACTCTTTTAAGCGTTATTGCCATTTGCAGCGATACTTATTTCGATAGCTGTGAAAAATGTCAAACATGCTGCTCAAGTGATGAGGCATAACGGAGCATCTGTGTATAGATTTCTATGGGACAGGAAAAGACCTACCTAGTTCTAAGGCAAGATTCTGTGTCATGTAATGGCTTCATTTTGAAACTCTGAATCTTGTCATAGAAAAAGGCAACCAGTATTATGGAGTCCAACCATTTTCATTGTTGTCTGTGGAAAGCTTTAAAACTCCAGTCACCTGACACAGAGCACTGATTAGAGCAAGTCACAAGAAGTTCCTCTCTTCACTAATGGAAGCAAACACAACATACCTGTAAATGCAGTTCTGTACTTGGAGTCACACTCTTTGAAGACAAATTCACAGGCAAGTTGAGAACCTTGTCTGTCTTGGGCAGTCAACAAATTACCGCAGATGTGGTACAAGCGTAAAATACAGTATGCACCACAAGCTTCCCATGCAGATCACTTGAATTTTCATAAGGACTTCACTAATTTTAGCTCATCAGGTCTCTGGTAATATTGAATAATGTAAAAATTTAGTCACAAAACATGGAAGACTGAAGTTTCAGCCGGTATCATATCCATAATAGCTGTTTGTCATTTAAAATTTTGCTTGCAGATTTCCAAGGAGTTCAGAGCACTGGCAGATCTTTTCAGAGATGTCATTTCTGAAATCTGCCAGAAGATGGGTGAGGGAATGACAGTGTTTCTGGAAAGAGAGGTTGACACTATGGATGAATGGGATGAGGTCAGTGTTCGTCCCCTTTTGCATCCTATTAAAAGTTATTAAGTTGGTCAACTGTAGTGCAGAGAAATTCTTAGGCCTGACAAATAGACAAGGGGTTCCTCTGTCTTCTTTCATCTTCATTCTTTGGGAGATCAGTATAGAAATAAGAAAGGATATTTTTCAGTACTTTATAAATGCATTTTCGTTGACATGAATTGATTTTCTTTTCAGAGATGCAGTCTGTTCAGAGCATTTGTTTATGAGTTCATTCAGAAAACACACAGAGCTTGAAATCTGGATTCCTTCATGAGTTATGTCATCTAGAAGTGAATAAAACTGAATGCATGATGATACATTCACCTTAACATTGTTTCTCATTATTTCAACATAATTCTGAGACCACATTCTGAGCTTTGGAAACTTGCTCTTCAGTTGTACCAAGTCTGCTTCTCAAATAAGTGTAATTTGCATGTTTTGTGAATTGAAAATATAGAACAGCTGGACAGCTCTGGACTTATGCAGGTTATCTGGCAAATAGTGACCCTTTGTTGTGTTATATCCAACAGTATTGCCATTATGTTGCTGGGTTGGTTGGCATTGGGTTGGCCCGGCTATTCTCAGCCTCCGGTCTAGAAGATAAGATTGTGGGTGAAGACACCCAGCTGGCGAATCAAGTGGGACTGTTCTTGCAGAAGACCAATATTATAAGAGACTACCTCGAGGATTGGAATGACAAAAGGATATTTTGGCCCAAATCCGTAAGTGAATTTCAGAGTGACGTTGTGTCTTCATCCATAATGCACTTTGGAAATACATGTTTATTTTTCAACAAATAAAGAGATGAAATTATGAATAGGATTCAGAATAGAAATGCTTAGTTTCAAAGTTTCATATTAAAATCAGTAATGCATACTGTAAACAGTCTGTGGTTTGGACATTTGTTGTAGTGGGAAAACACAGTGTGATTGATGGTTGCTTTGCTATGGTCCCTTCCATCAAGAATAGTAAGTGGAATTTTGAAGTTTGAAAGATTTCTTTTAATGAGCTTATTGTTTCTCTTTCAGTTGCACTTGTTGGAAGAATTGTTTCACTTACCTCACCCTATAATGTAGAATATTAATGATGTTGCTGCATACATTTATGCCTAATGATTTTGAGGACATATGACAGGTTTCATGATAGAGGCCCAGGGCGTTTCCCCAAATTTTCTACTTTTGAGCGAATTTTCATACGCATAGAACTGGTACATATTATATGTCAAATTAAAGCTTAGGATGTGAGGAATTCATTTTTGATGTTTAGAAAGTCAGAAGAGCTATTATAAGGATGTGGGTATCTGTTAATTAAGATGACCATGAATGATCATGGAAAAATCAGTTACACCATCCAGTCATCCTGTTTACTTATAAAGTCCAATCATGTCATTTTCAGGTGTTTTAAAGGATCCAGCAGCATTCCACTTACTGTAAAGAACTGGTTTCAATTCACAAAAAAGCTTCCATTTTAATTACAGCATTATTCAGATGTTCGACTCAACAACTATACTATAATCTGTCAACTCGGTTCACTTTCGAACCAACAATGGACGCGTGGGCGATGAACCTGAAGATTTTATTCAAATACTATGATATGATCGACATATCGTTTAAAAAATGTTTTAAACAATACTAACCGATGACAGCTGAATCACAAAATTCACAACAATTACTTCCTTTCTTGTCCATATCCTGGAAACTACAAACCCGAGAAACCTCTTGGCGTTTTGTGTCAACCGTTAGTGTGTCGAACACTGTGTTGACTGATGAGCACCAAAGGCACACTGTCTTTTTCACACACATTCTGCAGAGATTTCATTCAAACAAAGCATCTGGTCCTGTCATGCCCAATACACATGACCCCAATAAGTCACGTGACCACAGAATAATGCATAGAAATAGGCATTCTAGCCTTGGTAGTGAACTTGACGGGTGGTTGACCGACACACCTTGGACGCTTTTGATGTCAAATTGGACAATACAGTTCCTTATATGGCGTTACTTCACAGGAACATACCACCCATCGATTCCAAATGAGTTTTTACAAGACTTCAACCAAAACTGATAAGAGTTTGCTTTAAAATTGGATATAATCCGTTCTTTTGTGGCAAGTATCGACCGTGGTGGCTCGTTGACCAATCGCCCCTTGTGGGTGTATGTTTTCGGTGATCAATTGTTTCCATATGTGAGACTTTGCAATCGGTCCTTGTTCATATTAATTATCATATTTACACAATTCAGCGTTTTAACTAATAGAAAATGTTGATAGTGCTCATTTCCAATACTTTTTAACTGCTTAAGGTCGGACATTGTGGTATCACTTAAAGTGGGAAAATGCTGTCGGTCAACATTGATGCGTTCGACCCATTTTTAATCCACGCTAAAACTCATCAAAACAACACAAACACATTTTCTTGATGTTGCTGATTGTTTTATTAATATATAACATAAAAATACCAAACTAAGCATCAGAAACCAATAATGTGCACTTTTGTGCTAGACTGACTGGTGCCCCTTTTATCATGAAACCTGTCATATACAGTTAGCACATAATACAGTTGATCCTATCTTTAAGCTGATTGTTACCATTAGAAGACAAGCCCCACCTACAAATGATGATGAACACTGCTGTGACTAAGATGGATGTACTTTTGTATATCAAATACTAGATTTTTTTGTATAAATTTTCCTTACTTTAGCGCTTAAAGAGACAGTAAACTAGCAAATTTTTCAGGTACCATGCAGTATGAATTCCTTTAATAATAGTGAAGTTGGGAGAGCTAATGGTCCAGTATGAAGCCTGCAATTGATATATAAAATTGAAATTTCCCATCAGACCTCTTTTTCTCCTCCTATACCCCAGGTGAGCCTTGAAGTTTATGTCATCAGTAATCTTTCTCATTTCAGACCTGGAGTAAATATGCCAAACACATAGGAGACTTTGCTAAGCCAGAGAACGAAGAGAAGGCTGTAGAGTGTTTAAATGAACTTATAACCAATGCACTTCAGCACTTGTCCTCCTCCATCCTCTTCATGAGTCGCTTGAAGAACCAGAGTGTATTTAACTTTGTTGCAATACCACAGGTATGGCCATCTTACATATAATAACTTAATATTTTTTTCAGGTTTCACATCTTCCAGTTGGTCGAACTGACTCAAAATGAAGCTCAAGTCTTTTTTTGATTATATCAAGATATGAAATTAACATTGTGCTTTGAAAATGGCCTAGGTTTACTTTTCACATTCTGAAAGAACACAGGGGAACATTTTTATGGCAAAGCAGGAAAGTATGTGTACCTTTGTAACTGCAGGTTTGGCAGGAAAGTATTGGTGCATTATAGTTTGTTTAACATACCAGCAATGGCCTTAATCTCATAAACAAACAGTACCCTATAACGGCTTAAGTGTGACTTTGGCCATTTTTGTGATTGCAGTGACAATAAAAGCTTTACAGGTGCACTGTCCTGACAAAAAGTTTAATTTCCTCTTATGTCTAGTGGCAATTATTAATGTGTTTGTAGTGAGCTCTGTTTATCCATTCTCTTACTTTTCTCTCCCTTTTCCTACAAAAAGCACCCAGCCACAGATCTGACATTCTTGGGACAAACAACATGGAAAATTGCCATTGGCATTTCCAGGTCTGGACATTTGTAATGAAAAAAAATCATGGAAAATTAGAATAAAATAAAACAACTAGTGAGAGTAGTTCATGTATGTAACTGCTCTCTCCTGCATCAATCTAAGTGAAAACATGGCCAGTGCAGGTCGGATTTCACTCCACAGAAAGTTGACATGTAATGGTTTTAGTTATGCTATCACCATGGAAAAAGTACATGATCATTGGAAAATATTATGGCAGCATGTTTTTTGAATTGCTGAGGCAGCTTGATGGGCAGTGCAGAATGTAGTGTTTTAAGCATCTTCTAATTGTAAGGGATTTTCAGTTTCACATTCTCAGCTAATCATTAGCAGCTTCATTAGGGGTGGGATATATCACTGATGTTGACATCACATCGGAGCCAAACATTTTTCTTATTTCTATCTTTGCCTCTTTTATTCCTGTCAGGTAATGGCAATAGCTACCTTAGAACGTTGCTACAACAACCCCAAAGTTTTCTCCAGTGTTGTCAAGATCCGTAAAGGAGAGGCCGTCCGCATGATGTTGGGTGCTACATCAATCGAAAAAGTAAAGGCCATTATGCGACACTTCACTTTAGAGGTATGTTCTGAATCTGAACATATGACTGACTTGTGGAATGATGTGCAGCTTGTCTATCTTACATTGTTAGGATGCAGTGTAAAAGAGGCAGATATATGCTAAGTTTATGAAACCGAGGTTATCACATACATTTCTTGCCCAAGATTATTTTATTGCATTTACAAAAGAATAATGTACAAAGGAAAAACAAGTATACTCAACATGCCTGTTACAGAATTCATAGGATGCTCACAGATGTTGAAATTGGGCACATTTAATATTAACCATTTCACTGGTCTAATCCAGTGATCATTCTGGAATTTGTTCAGTCTGAAGGAATTACCCTAATTTTATAAAGAGGGTTCTTATGACCAGTATGTTTGCATGCAGCTGTGTGATATTCTGTAATACATCTCATTCGTTACCCTTTGTGTGTCCGTACTATTCATGTCTTTTGACTCTCATGTTTAATTTCTCTCACACTGATTTTTCTTCATGTTCCCTAATTTTCCCCAAATTTCTTCAGATCATGGAAAGAATACCAGATACAGATGCCAGTGCCACTGAGACGCGAGGGACATGTCAGAAAGCCTTAGAGCTCACAGAGACGCAGCAAGAGTTTAGCACATCTAACATGTACCCTCCTTTGTACATGAGTATGGCACTGATGTTGTCAGCAATAGCATACACATACTGGTCTCAGATACTACAGTGGTATGATGATTTGTTGTAAAGCGTCAATGGAGGATCATTCCATGGAACCCGTCCAGTAACTTGCCATGAGAACGAAACAAAAGCTGGCCAACTCTCCATGTATTTTGTTCATTTGTCTGGTCATAGCTATAAAACGAACATGAATTTTTAAAAAAAGGAAAAAAATGACAACTTAAGTGAAATGAGTTGCTGGAGTATCTGCCATGATTACCCTCATGGACGGATTTTGGAGTAAAGAAAAACTGATATGGCCTGGTAAAAATATGATCTGTTCCATATTTTTAGTCACAGTACTTTTAAATGGAAAGATGATGTGAAATTTTAGTTTGACTCCTCAGGATGAAATTCTTATTCTTAATACTTTTGTCCATGAAAGGCCATACACTTTGTTTTTTTGGTGATGTTTTTTTTTTCTGTAAAAGGGGCCATCAAACTCATTGAAATACATATGGGAATTTGAAATTAAACGCTAGCATAACAGTATTGATTTCAGTACTGGACCACTGATGGTATAACCTAGTCTTGCTTCAGTACTTTTATGGATAATACCACATTAGAGTCAATAAAATAGTCAATATTAATTATACCCTCTTCCATTCCTGTTTAACTTCATTTTTGCATACCTCTAACGGAAACAAATTGCATTTGGAGCTTTAAGCTACAGGTATCAGTGTAGGCTAGGGTGAAGCACTAGTTTATCATTATAGGGTCATATTGACTCGAACAATTGGCAAGGAAGAGGAATGGGAGTCTTGCTACATAGATGTCATATTTCATTTTGATAACAAAAATGTGATATATCCTAGATACTATTTGCCTGCCATGAGGAGCAGGTCGAATTCTTTTCCAAAAGTTTTAAGTTGCTGTGATGCTTTGGTTCTAAAATTGACTGCCCAAAGATACATTCAGTCATGTTGTAGAAACGAGAAGCGTTTTGATGTTTTGGATCTTAATTTATTTATGTATGCTGTTTAACATTTTCGAGAATGGTGCCTTTATGAGGGTATTTTTGTTCATCCTTGGAATTTAGAAATAACACCCAATATGGATTGAGAGACGGCCTTCTGTGTTTAAACTGCAAAAGACAAAGCCATTGGGGGGGGGATCTGTTTGAAAGCTTGATAGAAGTGCCATTTGTTATTCAAATAGACGAGATGTATTTTTAGTTGTTTCTTGATATTTGTGGATGTTACCCCACAATTGATTTCTAATTTTGTTGAGTGATGACGTCCAGAATTTGCCAAAAAAACATATTGTGTCAGTGCATTAGTGAAATAATACTAAGTATGATTTTAGCAAGAAATAGATATATAATTTTAGCTTTAACAGTTTTGTGTTCATTTCACTAAATTTTTAAATTTTTAGACATTTACGCAGTGATCAAGTTAATCCTTTATAAACAGTGGACCGATGAAAGTGCAGTAACCGTGTGATTTTTTTTGTCCTTTCATCAGTTGATGAATTACTGAAAATCCGAATAGATTGATTGTTATTATTTGATGGCATGTTCATTAACTTTGTAAGTATTAGTTAACTTTCATGGATGGGGCTCATCAGCGGAAAATAGGAAATCCTCTGACATTAAGCTTTATTGGAATACCCTTTGACCTGTAAAAATAATGAAATCTGCTTTTCCAGCATTAGAGGAATAAAAAAAATGAAGTTAAATGTTAAAAAAACCGCAAATAAACTTAAGAGTGTTTAGGTAGATAACCTAACTTGAATACTTGGATATAATGCCAGTGCCTTATGTGCTGTACTATGGTAGCCAGGAACGTAATGGTTTATACATTTGGCTTTTGGAAGGCAGTATGTACTGTTCTGTGGTTTTCTCTGAATTAGCTATGGCTGAGTCTCAATCCTGAAGCTAATATTACAGTATCTAATGTAAATTAATGTACTTTTCTTGAGCATTGAGCTCAACCTGACTATGGATCAAGGAAAATGTGACTTATATTAAACAAGAGACAGAGATAGAACAAAAAAGCTGGTTTGAGATGACTAACAGGTTGAGAAGTATTTTTTTCATGTTTGCATGTTCTAATGTACTTAGGAGGCGGCGTGGCCATGCGGTTTGTGAGTCGTACTCAGAAACTGAAGACTTTCAAGTCTAAGGTTTATGTGTTTGACTCGCGAGCTGGGCGGTTTACGTTGTAGTGTCCTTGGGAAAGATACTTCGCTTCCATTTCCTCACTCGACTCAGGTATAAATGAGTACCTGGCTTTAGAGCTGGGGGGAACCAGGGCGCTGCACCGCTGGCGACCAGCAATGACTTTGTTATGCATTTCATTTGTAATATTATGTATTTACATGTATGATGTGTATTGTTATATGTGTTTGTATTATGAATGAGATGTTTAACACTGTATGACATTGTAAAACAATTTCCATACGTGGGTAAATAAAGTCGTATTTATTTTTATTTTTTTATGTTGCATGCAATTTCAGGTATAATGTAAAATGCATCCAAAATGTCATAGTGTAGAACTTTGTTTTGTTTTTCATTTCTGACACATTACTTTTCAATGTATAGGAATGGCATAATGTGAAAACTTTCAGGAACTTGAAAATTTAATCCTGAAAAATAGCATATGTCAGTCAAGCAGCAAATAGAATGATGAAACAATTTCATATCAGAACAGAGACCTTACTTTTAATCATAGATTCCACAAATTTTGCCAGGGGCCTTTGCTGTCTCTGTCAGCAACTACCTCACTTAACCTCTGGTGTTCAGGGAAAGCTTGATGCTAGATCATCAACTGTTTACAAGATCAAACTCACTTAAGATCAGTGTCAGCATAATGCTGCTAGATTTGTGTTCTGTCTTTGAATTTTATGAGTTCTGAAGACATTCATTCAGGTTTCTTAAATTCATAACATCCTCTTTGGTTTGCCTTGGAAAATCACTGCTGTACAAAAATCAGCAAGTTTTACAGCCAATATGATAGCAAGAAGCTTTTGTACTTCTGACAGAAATAATAGAATATCCAGAAAATTTCTCATGGGGAATGGGTAACAAACCCCGGTTTTATATAATTGGGGGTAGAACGGAATATAAATTTTCGTCTGAATATTTCACTTTGATATTTAACCTCTCTGGATTACTGAATTTTTTTATCGGTCTTCGAGATATATATATATGTTTTCAAGAAATTCAGTGGCTCATTAATAAAAATATATGTCTTTTGAGTCTACACTGCTATCTGCTGTTATGAATTTTTAGGTCATTGCATTCTGGAGTTGGTGATGTATCCTATTTGTGTGTCAGTATGAAGGCTACAGTGAGAGAACATTCATTTTCACAAAAGTAACATTACTGATTTTGTAGTACCAATGATTTTCAGGACCATTTATCTTTTTAATAGTAACTTGATACTTTTAATTGATCATTAACCAAGTAAATTTATTGTCAGTAAATTGTATTATATGGTTAATTTGTATGTATTCTAACAGCCGGTGAATTTTGTATTATAATTGAATATTGTAACCACTTGTGAAAAATGGTAAGATGTACATTGCCACACTGATTGATAGAGATTCCATATTTACACACACAGGCATATGAAAAATTTAGTTTAAGAGATCATTTCCTTGAAATGGCACTGTGGCATGGTATCAGGATGATCCAGATGACGGCCTTGTGGCCTGATGTGTCTGTCAGCCATTTGTCATTTCTGGTAAATGTCTGATGTATAATAGTCTCATTCCTTAGCCATGCCATGGTGAGACTTTGAGTCCAGCTCTAAAAATAAATAACGGTGTCCAACAGATCTGGACATCCATTTTTGAAAACGACCAGGAAAATGTTTTATTTTTCTCAAGAGAAATGCTATTTTGTGATGCTGTTTTGTTGTTTGATGACATACCCTCTGGATAGTGAACTGAACTTGGAAAGCTCAGTCGTCATTGTACTCCTCGGCAGTTTTACAAAAAAAGACTGCTTAACAGTATCACAGTGTTTTAGGACAGTCAAAAAATTTGCGCTGCGCTTCTTGTTATCAGTGGCATTTATGGTCAGCTGTCTTGTACTATTAAATTTGGGAGAGAATTAGCCAACTAGAAAGGTGGAGAACATTTCATACCTCTATGCAAAAGGTGCTAAAAAAGTGAATTTAATACGACATCAGAATCATAGGCAGAATGCTTTGCTCAGAGATAAGCAGTTTGCATTCTGGGCTATCTTTATGTTTGCTGCAGCCCAGAACATCCATCAGTAGCAAGTCATAAGTCATTGGTCAAAAATCTGCACCGAAAATTGAGATTGGCATTATTTTCTTGTCTTGTCCAATACAGTTTTTTTCCCCTCTCCTGAAGAATTCACTCAAATGAGATAGATGAATTGCTTACTACTCTAAGATCCATATATATATATGGCGAATATGTCCTTTTGTTTTTGTAAAACACCCAAACACTGGTTCCAAGCGCCTTACTTTATATATCAACCGTTGAAAATATCGCAAACTGAAAATTGTGAACTGGAATTTGAACCTTACATATGTTTTTCACTGAGAGGATTCTTGCCTCCAGAATGCATGAAAGGTTACCTCCTTTGTGAAGTTATTGATTGTAAATGGAATTTGCAGCAGAACGTCACAATCTCAAATTCCAGTTTACTGGTTTGAAAATGCAAAATTGTGAGGTCAATTTCATTTGAAGATTTGAGCACAAAACATGGAGCTTTACAATGAGACTGGAGAATTCAAGATTTTGAGGTTTGAAGTTGTTCTGCTGTATTGAATCACTGAGATGTAAACTGCAATTTATTCAGATTGTTGAATTATTGACTGTGCATTGAATGTATTAAATACGGAGTTGATAATTTGTATTAATTTTGTGGAATTGCTAACTGAAAATTGAACATACATGTATATGTATATAGCTGACAGGATAACCTGCTTTAAATGAAATGTACTAACTAACCTGGAGGAATGTGTATGTGTGGATGTTGTTTATCAATCACCGATATACAGAAAGCATTTGAGAGCACAGAACAGGAAATATTCTCATGTCATGATCTCTAGTAATATGTGCCTCCAACGCTTGACGTTTTTTCACTCAGTGAGGTTAACAGCATTGTGCAACTAAGACTTTCTATTTTTATCCCATTCTTGCATGATGAAATGTGATCTCATTTTGTCTAGACAGCTGCACTTCAGATTTTTAAGAAGTGCACTGAATTGGGGCATTTTTTAAATCTGTGTTTCAATCATTGAGATCTTTTAATTGTATGCGATTGCTCTTATCATGGGACCCCCTTTTGTAAAACTAGCTTTCCTTTCAAGAATACTTATCTACAAGAGGTTGCAGAGCATCGTGTTCCCGCCCTGCAAAAAAATATTTGGTCAGTTTGTTTTTCGCCATCACAACAAAAAGTTAAACTGGAGTTGTAAATGACCTTTCAGAAAAAGTTTTTCATGTGACTAAACTAGGCCAACCAAGGCCTTCACATTGCTGAAATAAGACAGGGCCATCCACTTTCTTATTTTCTTTGCAGCTCTGTTTTCCAATCACAATGCTTATTTATTAGTAAAAATATTTATTACTTAGTCATTCTCGCATTCCAGCCCCTATGAAGTCATGGCAAATACGGAATTGTTTGCCATAGTTGGCTAATTCGGAAAGATGAATTCTACAAGTTCTGATTCAAGTTTGATAACATGCGTATATTATGCATATCTGATACTGGCAACTGAACTATCTTGAAACAAATAGCTTTTCAGAATTAACATATCATTTGACTAGGAGATCCTATTCTCGAATCCATTATTCATGTTTCTTATCTTTGAAATCTCATCTGTGCTGTTTTGAACGTTTCACCGTTTCAGCTCTCACTCTAAGTCTTCTGGCATAATATTTTTACTCAAGAGATATTTACCAATCAAAAGAGGAATATGATTTCACCATCCACAGAATATGTGCTATTTATATTAGAAGTATTTTATGTGCTCACATACTCTTCTGTAGTGTTTATTCTCTCTTAACACCGAGTCATGAAACTATTTTGTTCATTCGACTGATTCCTGACACATTTTCTATGTACGAAACAAGATACAGTATGTGTAGACTGTAGAATGAAAGTAGCATTACCAAAGATACATCTCTATTGACTATTTTTCTTCTTCTTTTTTTTTTTTGGAAACACCACTGTAATAATGCATATCTACATTCCCTTATACAGGGTAATGAAGTCAGGTTTAGTATTTGATAAAATGAAGTACTGAGATAATGTGCATGGAATTCAGATGGAAGTGATAGGTGTTCTTCTAGTCATTAATCCAGTCTTATCTTGCCCGGTGATGGCCATAATTGTCTCACGGAGATGTACAGGCTTTTGTATATGAGCATTCAGTCTTTTTTCACAAGAAATAAAGCAAGCTTTAAGATACAGATATTTTTAATAACCCAAACCACACCATTAAGCTGCATGCATAGAATGAAATTCATGCTTTATTTGGTTAGTTATGTTTTATACCATATATTTTTGTAGAGCACACATCATTGAGTTACGGAATGACAGCATAGACAGTGGCATGAAGTTCAGTGATACAGTTATCAACTAGAGCACTACTGTGCATTAACACGGTCTTTTCAACATTTTGCGTTTTACGTATTGTTGTCTTGGAAAATAACATTCTCCTTTCGGCCTAGGTGGCATAGGCCATTCATATGGTATAATGAAAGGTCATTAGTCTGCATATTTTACCAAACTGAGTAGTGGCCGCTTGTATCTGATTATCTTACCTTAAGAAATGAGACAATAACAGACTGCATGTAAAGTTTATGGAGTCCACATTGTAAATTTACATGCAGAATGATTTGGAAGGAATAGCTTACATCTGTTCAATAATTTCATTTTTTAAGTGCAGTTTTCCTCAGATAAACACAAAATTCTAGGGCCTCTTATTCTTTTGTTATTTAACTGTACAAGTTTAATGCGTTGGAATCTGCATTTTCATATCATATTTTCCAAGAATATTTGCTAGAGTGTTTTTTTCCTACTTGTTTTGGTTTTATTGATTAAAGTCAAATGTCTTGAAATTTACAGCATTTGATAGTGTTTCCAAGAATATTTGCTAGATGTGCTTTTGTTGTTGTTTTGGTTTTATTTAACTCAGTGTTTTGTGTAATTTGGTATTTGAATACCCCAGCTTGGAGAACGTGGAGACTGCTTGTTCTCTTGCTTTCTTTTACAGTCTTAGAAAAATATTTTCCTCCCATGTTTTTGAGTGAACTGTTGTTTTCAGTGGGTCTTATTTCTTGTTGGTTTGAAGTGAATCAGTGATGAAATATTAGTGGAGCTGTTGACTGATCTTTTAGTACTGTTAGGCCGGGTTTCCATAGGACGGCACAAGGCTCACGACATGTCGGCACGCGACATGCGACAGGTCTTGACCCCCCTCACATAGGAGACGTGACACGTGACAAGTTGGAACGGCATAGGCAGTCACACTTCCTTTCGTCAGCATGGATTCTTCTGATGAAGATACTTTGATTGCGCTAGCATTGCTAATAAATACAACCATTGTTAACCATTTTGACTGTGAAACCTGTTTATATCAAAATTATAGAATATTGTAAAC
>JAWQUT010000154.1:211193-229781 GCA_033807755.1 Ellobium chinense
GGGGGGGGGGGGAGACGACTTTACACAGTACAATAAACTAATCTGGTGGAAATTTACTATCAATATCTTCCCAAACTTGCTTTCTTTGTTCTTTGTTGTGGTAGTCTGCATTTTGGGGGTCCCAAATAAGTAGTTGGGCTCTCACAAGCTCAATAACCTTCTTCTTGTAGTCGTCCATGTTGAGTTCACCTGTCACACACCTCACAAAAAGTGAACAAATTGACTTTACAACACATGCGGTTTTCGTTACCACTGTGCTGTGTCGTCCTATGTAAGGCGGTACTCTAAATCTTTGCGCCCACTTTGGTTTTCACGCGTGAGGTGCGTTGTGTGCCGCGTGCCATGCGCCGTCCTATGGAAGCCCGGCCTTACAGATCATGCAAGACCAACTGTCATAGCCCTCATAAACTGATGTGCTCAGTATCTGTGGAACGATCATCATTTTAGAATATCACCAAATTATAAAGATGAATATACTGTTTGAGACTAAAAATGTGCTATGGACTTTTAATGCTGTAATATATATTATATATATATATATACAGTATAGAATCTTGGATTCACTTCTTATGTCAAATTACAAGTGATGGTGTGTTGCTGTTTCATTTTGCACCATATCTTCATTTTGCTTCTCTAATGGCCTAAGTCATTTTTCAAACTTTTCTCAGAAAATGAGGTGAGGGAGAAAACATGAGAAAACATTTCTAGGGCAAAGCAAAAACAGTGGGCATGTATCTTTTTAACTGTATGTTTGGCTGGAAAAGATTGGCTCTTTATATATACATTGAAAAATATAACAGATTATACATTCACACCTCATATGAATCATTAGTCTTGATCTAATAAACAATATGGTACCTTTCTTCCATTTTTGCCCAAGTCCGATTTAGGTCATTTCAGAAATACTGACTATATGAGATCAAAGATGTCAAGTATTCTGAAGATATCATTTGTAGAAGTAACGTGTATTGTATTCAACATGAACAAAATTCTGAGAAGAGTGGAATTCTGTGCTCATTTTTACTAGCATGAAAAAACCTAAAACTTCATAGAGGTGTTAGTTGTTTAAATTGTTTAAGCTTGCAATTATGTATTTGGATACAGTCATCAGGCCTGGCTCAATATTCTGGAGAAAACCAAAGTTTACATTTGCCCAATTTGTGGAACATGATGTTATATGCAGTATTGATGATACATAATTTTGTTTGGTCAATGAAATTGACCAGACCTATATTGTTGCCATTATATGCCATCTTAAATGTATTTGTTCACTTTCCAAAGGTAGATGGAAAGATCTTTCTCACTGCTAATCACATACTGTAGACTATATCGTCACAGTCATAGGCAGTTCACCCGTCTCATGTGAGGGAGTTTTTTAGGAGAGAGGAAATAAAAGACAGTGTAATAATCTCAAGCCTTGTTGCTGTTTTTTTTAAACCAGTGACTTTGTTTGTGACATTGGCACAAAAATAGACCAGTTGCAAGTTGCCTATCCCAATCTGCCTATGACTGGTACAATAGACTATGTATAACATCATGATATCTAATTAAACCACTTATGTTTTGTGTACAACATTCGGGCAAACTTTTAATGTGTTGTTTGACAACACAGTGGGCCAGTAAAAAAATGTTCTTTATATGAAATGAATACTGTATTGTGATTTTTATGTGGAAGAATTGCAAGAAAACAAGGTGAAGTTTTCATTTGAGTTTTGTTGGGTTCTTTTTTTGTACCTTGTGCTTGCTTGCAAGATACAACTTTACAAATATGTGGTTTATTTGACACCCAAACAATGCTTTGTGTAAACAGGATTGTGTGCAGGCATTATGGAATCACAGTATCCTATGCTATCCTATAACCCTTTGGGGTCATTGGGGCACCAAATATGATCTGCTAACAAGCTTTCTTCATTTCTTTCTGTCCTCTGTGACGCTCACTGTTTCATTCAGCTTCAATCCAGTCCACTCTTGGATGTTAGCTTCCCATCTCTTCTGTTGCCCTCTTTTCCTGCCTCCTTGTACAGTTCCCTGCAGGATGGTCTTTGCAATGCCCGACAATGTGGTGACATGACTGTACCATCTCAGTTTTTGTTTCTTGACAATGGTGAGCATGTCGTTATGATGGTTCAGTGGCTTGCCTGATGGTCTGTCGGACTGCTTCTTAGGCAATATGTTGGGTGTATGAAATTCTCACGAGCCTTCTGTAGCACTTCATCTCCATGCTATCTATTCTTCTCTGCAGTTCTGCAAAGTTTTGTAGTCTCATCAGCCATCCAAGTAAAATCCTTCTGAAAATACTACTAAACGGGCTGAGGCCCATGAACAGATCATTGCTGAGGAACAAGCTGGATTCAGAGCAGGGCGGAGCACAACTGAACAGAGATTTAACATACAGGCATTGTGTAGTAGATGTGAAAATTCCTTATGAGGCTATAAGGGACTGTAATGCAGTTAACAACACAGTAGTGCACAACTTAAATTGAAGTTTCTGTGTAAAACTGCATACCAAAATGCTGCATGGTGCATTTTTCTCTTTACAGATGATGATCTCGGAACTGCTCTCAGTTTTCAATAATACCATTTGACACCAGAGGTCATCCATGCCTCTCAGATAATTATATTTGTGCATGTTCCTTAGTGAGCACTTCTGGAATTTCTGTCTTGAAGTATAATTATGAGGAACTAACAACACACTTTTGATGAAAAATGAAGTAAACTTTGTCTTTATCCAGAAATTCGAGAAATGCCCATACAGGAGCATGCAGAAAACTCATGGGTGAAATGCTATTGCAAATGGCTGATTCTGAGACAGGGGGCACTCGTGTCTGCGAATCAGTTCCGCAGTTGTGGGCACTGAAGAGTTATGAATCTGAAAGACTTGCACCTTTTTTCTCCTCTGTTTTCTGTGAGCTTGAACAAAATCAGCACAAATGTATTTGATGTTCCTGTGGACATGCTAGACTGAAGGATAATAAAACACAGTGACGTAGCTCCTTGTCCTTTGAGAATGTGAAGTCATCAGTTAGTGATAAGCGTATTTGAAATGGCACACAGCAGCACTTGGACATACTAAAAATGTTGACTTTCCACACAATTGTAGATCTACAAGTCGTCCCACACCTTACCAGTCTCAAAGAAATGTACACATTCAAGATCCAGTTTTCATTCAATGCACCATTTTGAACTTTGGCATGCCATCTTGCACTTCCAATCCAAAAGAGCTGCACCATAATGGTACACCAATGCGGGAGAAATACAAATGAAAATTTGAACTAACGAGAACCCACCACTCTCTACCGATCAAAAGTTATGGATTCGGGGAGCAGAAAACCATAAAGGTATAATGGATGCTTCAGTACACACAACAATATTAGATTTAGAAAATATGAAATAATAGAATTAAGATTGCATTGGGTTAAAAACAGGAACAGCCATGAATTAGTGTATTATTAATGTGCACGTTAGACCTCTTAGTATGATTTGACTGGTACTGTATTCGGATGTTATCGTGTAGTGATTAAATTAAGGGATTTTAATATATTTAACTATAACAACACAGTTCCCTTTCTTATATTGCCACATGTTGCTGTTGAGGAAAATAATACATGTATTGTCAGTCTCTTACTGAGGCTAAATACTAGAACCTCTGAACCAAATGTCCAGCCAAAAAGCCGTGATTCCAGGAATAAAAGTCTGTAAAAACCTATGTGGATATATATGCATAGAACATGTACAACTCACTGAATCTGAAAAAAAATTGGTGAATTTCTCTGAAAGTTTTCCTTGTTCATGTGGCATGGATTCAACAAGCATTTCATAAGCCAGCAAATAAACTGGGGGAAAATGAAGGGGCTGTTACCAGTTTTGTGATTTACAGTGGAACTCACTTAACATGGAATCGCTTATCTGAGAGATTGGTTAATCTGAACAACCTAAAAAAAAAAAATACCTGTCTAATAGACCTTTTTTTCATATACTTCAGTAATCCTATAACGAGTTTCAAGGAACTTGTGGTAACACAAATTGTTGTACCAGTGAGAGAAAAAAAATTACAGAGAGAAAAAAAAAGTGATGGTGTGAGGAACAAAATTAGCAGCTGCCAAATTTTCCCCACTCCTGTCCACTGATGTTCGGGTGTAGAATGATTACTTCAATCAAAGATCATGGCAAGACAAGATACGGCAATCCCAAACAACATACCACAGTATAACCAGTCAAGGCCAATGTGCTATCAAGACCGTCATCTTAAAATAATGGGGTCTGTACTTAGTTGCATTTCTTCCCCATGGCATACTCACCATCCTTGATTGAGTATATTACTATTGGCTTATGTATGACATGCTGTTTTGCGACTGGCCATATGGACCATGATAGTGCCCTCCTGAGTTAACCAATCTACATTCTTGTACCGTACTGATCTTTCTTCTTATTTTGTTTTGACACTCATCTTCTCAGACATTACAAACAGGTTGGCCAAGAGAAAACAAATTTCACTGTCACTTGGCTTTAAAATGAGGTCACTTGACCTAAAAAAGCTGACAAGAAACCATGTTCAAATCTGAAACTGCTCTGAAACAAAATATCACGTCAAATTTGACATTCATAATTTTTGTTTCCCCTTACATTATGCTGTAATGTAGAAGGATACCACAAAATTTGCTTAACCCACCAAGATTTGGCCAGTCCTATAGCCCTTTCCATTTTACGTTAACAGGACTACTGTATCTGGTAAGGTTTGCTGGGATAAATTGTGCAATCTGCACTCTATTAACAAGGGTAAGATACAACATACAGTTGCCAAATAGTTTGATAGCTGAATTCAGGTACTTTCTAGAAGTTGCTTATTCATAGTAAGATGTACTGAAAAGTTCAAAAGTACACACACGTGCCCTTTTTTATAAAGGAAGGGAAAGTGCTGTTTTAGCTTAATATCAACTGACTAATGACTGATGAACATTTGGAGGAATGGTAGGTAATAAGGTATAGATGGTGATAAATGGTACAGAATAAGTGCATCTCACTTGCAAACACAGGAACAACTACTTCCAGTGCAAGATATAAAATGTGTGAAATTTAATTCTTGATTACTTCCAAAAAATGGTATAAGGCAAAAATGTATGTTGTCTCCTCAGAGAAAATGTTTGGAAAAAAAGAAAATAAACACAGCTTCAACAATAACTGCCCAGTGTTAACCACAAAACTGAAATAATGTTAATTCTATAGTTATGTGGTTAGCACTGGACAATTCCAAAATTAATTTTTATTTAATGCTCTTGTACAAGGCAAGATGTGACATTTTGAACTGATTAATTATAAATATTAACTTGCATGATATTGTGCACAAAATTTGCAACAAAATACCACTTCACATAACAAATAACAATTCTAATGCATATCAAAATAAAACAACACTTTATCAATAGATCACATGGTAATTTGTAATAAGGGTTTGTCAGTGTATTATAACTGTCCCTGGACAAAGGCAGTCCTAAGATCATGCAGAATCAGTCAAACTGCCAGGTGCTCAGTCAAGAGAATATCCAACCCTCACTGCCTCTATAACAAGACAGTAACTGAAAGACACAACCTTAAGTCATGTAATGAAAACTATGGTCCTGGTCAAGCAAAAAGACTGGCACACGCGGAAAGCAAGCTATCTTTTCATTTTCTGAGCAGAGCTTTTGTATCCTCTTCCCCTTTGGTGCAGGAAAGTGTACTTAGAGCTAGGTGAAAAATAGAAAAGGCACTTTGAACATTAGATACATGTGTGTGTGCCTGAGAGAAGCAGGTATAAGTCGAAAAAAAAAAATGGGTTATACATAGATAATGAAACAGAAGTCATTTGTGAACATTTTGCACTCATTTCATGAAGATATGCACATTTTTTGACAAAGTTATGGCAGTTTAAATTTCGATGATTTTATGTGGGCATTAATGCACTGATAGATAAGACCACAACTATAACAGGGCAAAACTGAAGAATGAAACATGATGTCATTAATATCTTCTATAGACAGACAAGAGCAATTTTCAAAACCTCTTTGCAGTAGTTATAATTAGCACCTGTAAAAATGCCTTAATGAATGTCCTGTCACATAATTCACAGGAATTTTGAGTTACACCTGGGTCCTTGGGAAAGACACACAGCTTCCTTTTTCCCACTCCATTCAGTTGGTAATTAGTATGGGACTTCATAATTGAGGAAACCTCGGCAACTAACAATGACTTTGTTAAGGATTTCATTCTTAACATTGTCTATTTATGTGCATAATGTGCATTGTTCCACATGTTTTATGAATGAATTGAATAAGACTGTATTACATAGTAAACAATTTCTCTACAGAGTAATTAAAAGTCTTAATTTTCTTTTTTTTTCTCCCCAAAGAAAATGAACTTACTACAATTAGCTAAGAGAAATGCCTTTAACAAATACATGACACAGACATTATGATAGGAATGGTAACAAAAAACTGAGACTGCTAGAATATGTTATAATCCACAAGCTAACTCACTGAGCACATGAGAAGGCCTACAACACCAACAGAGGATTTGATTACAATATCCAGTCTGAATGCAGCATCTGCTGCCAGAGACAGAGCAGCCAATTCTTTTTTGACTATACTATAAATCTGATAAAATATTAGTCACATATTACTTCAGAATATGCATATAATTTATTACTCCAGTCGTACTCCAGAATGCACATATTACTTGAGGTGAATTTCTGGGAATTCAATATTCAGGGATGCCAATTTTCTGACTAAAGCCGGATTTTCAGGGTCAGTATTAAAACGGGTATAAATAAGAAGGCAACACTGTCCATTGGTGAATGATAAGAACCGGCGATAAGAGTCGTGTGCGTTTGCCTCATGTTTTAAGTTTACTTCTGATGGGTCTGAAACTTTCAACAGAGGCCTTGAAATGAGAAGCAATGGATTGCAGTATTTAAGATCACAATTTTCACCATGCCAATTATTTGAGCAGTGGATGAGACTACCTTTAAATAAAGCCTTCAAAGCTGCTCTCTTATCAATCATAATAAAATGGAGACCACAGATTCAGAAATGAGTTGCCATTCTACTTTTGCTTTCAAAGTGCCGCATAAGAACGTTAACAACACATTCATTAGACTTGAATGGAGGAACCAGGCTCAAGGGTACAATTTTCAGGGTATTAACAGGAGATAATATTATGTTTTTTTTGTTAGAGGTGAACTGAGTTTAAAAACACCACCATTAGGACAATGGGATCATGAAGCAAGCGTTGCATTCTGTGATTTATGGAATCTGGAACAAAAGGCATTTTTAACAAATCCTGTTGGCATCCTGAAATATTATTTCACGTGTATTCCAGAATACAAGGCATCATGACTGATAATATTTCATGTAATGCATTGAGCATCATGCATGATAAAGGAAAGAGAGGGAAATTACCAACAGCCTCACAATGTTGCCAATATATCACAGGTGGCAAAAGTAATTTATAAAATACAATGCATTGATACCTGGTTGCTTTGTAGGAATAGTTCTTTACCGAGAACAGCATACAGTGTATATAATATAGCACATTATCGCCTAAGGGTAAGAATTGTTTCTATGCTTCATCTATATGCAGGTGTATTGCACACAGTTCATTTGTTCCTCCACAACTTAGGTACAGATTCCCATGTATATATACATTTTCTTTCCCATATGAATGAATATGTTGACTCCTTAACACTTGTGATTGGCACCACGTTGTGTTAACAATTCTCAAATCTAAATGTGCATTTGTGCAGTATCCTATTACTCACAATAGTATCAGCTGCTTTTATGAACAAACAAAACCTAAGCTGTGTATGGTCAATAAAATATACAAAATAAGGCAAGTAAACCCATAAGTAAAGTCAGTTTGATCCCACTGACAGATAAAGACATCAAAACACATGATGGAAAAGTACTCATGAATATTCTCTTCTCATACAAACATGCTCACACATATATCTGCACAAAACACATCGAACACTGAAAAGGTCATGTCCATACAATGGCTGGCACAGATGTAGATGAAAGTAATTGAAAGAGACGGTCATGCTTTATATGTCAGGTACATGAATGTATTTCATTTTCATGTCAATAGTGAAAGCTGCATCATCCAAACATTACCATTACTCTGTCTGCAATTAATGGCCCTGCGTGCTGTCTCAGTTTTGGTGGATTTGCTCTAATATTTGAAATACTAGATATTCTTATATCAAATTCAGTTCATCTTTATGTTAGAGGGTCAGCAAACTAGCAATTCGCAAAGTTTCTATGTGGCATGAAGTTCTTGAGAACTTCACATATAATAGTACTATATTATAGTACTCTGTTGTGAAGTTTGGGTTTGAATTCAAATGAGTGAAGGGTCCCACAGTGTCTCTTTTCTCCTTTTATACCTCAGGAGGGCCAATTAAGGTGGTTGTATAGTTTCAAAATCAATTCACTAGAGACAAACTGAGGGCACAAGGCAGTATGTGATTAACTGGATTCATTACTCAACACGTCTGTTATGTTACTGTACATCCATATTCTAAAAACTAATTTGCCAGCCGCCAATAAACTCGAGTTCTAATCTTGCAAGTCAATGCACAGTGCTGAATATCATTTCCTCAATATTTTCCCCTTCCTATGTATCTATTCCCATTTCTTTTCCTTCCCAGTTTGTCCCTGGTATGGCATAAAGACCTAAGCATTAGTCTTCTCTATGATATCCATGGTTATGATGCTTGCAGATGTCGTCTCATTGTCTATAATTATATCGTAATGATATAGACGAGTGACTGTGTGCACCGGAAGTGAGCATCACATCTGAGGTAGAGCTTAAAGGTGGATAGCACCTCTGCTGCTATGCTACACTAACAAGAAATTTTCTGAATACCAGGTATGTCACACCATGATCTCTGCCCCTTTGAAAACTGTTCCTGCCTTCTGAGTTTCGGATTTGTTAGTTTCCTCCTGTGAGACACTAAAACACTATCAGTAACCACCAACTGCCTGTCAAAATGAGGACAACATCACTAAAATCACTTTTTGACAACGTTAAATTATTGGTATGATAAGGAGAATTAATGTATGTCCTTTCATTGTGTGAAACAAGTTTTGACCCAGCATCTTTCTGGCCTGAGAAATAGTTATTTCAACCAGCAGGGGAGCATCCCACATGTATTCAACATTTTGAGAAATCATCACTGGGGGACAATTTTTCAATTGATAAGTCATCTATTCTGCTTCACAAAAACGCCCAATTTATCTACAGCTGGGCACAATTTACCCATTAAATCAATAGTTTTGTGTGCAGAAATGATTTAACTCTCAATTTCTGCAACAAGCAAAAATTTGATCCTGGATGGCACCTATCACCTTCACAGCCTGATACCTGGTCTAGCAACAACAGTCCCAATTGAAGCTGACTTCAAGACAATTATAACAGTCCTCATGAATCCAATCAGTTACAGCAAGAGTATAGTCAAGAAATTCAGGTTATTCTTCTTCTGTATTTTATGCAAACAAATTATCATCATCTCCAGTATAGGTCTTGATCGATTCTCTTCTCTCGAGGGACTTCACTGGAGAATTCTGTATCAGTGAATCATCTATCACTACTAATGATGTATTCATTTTAATTTTCAAAGTATGGAATGGAATTCTGGTGTAGAACTGCGTAGAATCGGCCTGATCTTCAGTCTGCATGAGCCTCAACAGCTTTTGCCATCAATCGGTCTGTCATGGGCGCAGAGGGTTTCCATACTTTTCTTTCGTTCAAAAGAGCTCTGTGAAAATGAAAATATTTAAACTTGCGAACCTTCATTTAACTTTATCAAAGATCATGCCTTCATCTCTTGACCCAATAGTATTTCTTCAAAGCTAAATCTTTCAAGCTGTTCAATTAAATGAACCTTTCACAGAATTATGATAATTGAATGATCAATGGTGGCAAGTAATATACGTTCTCTTTAAACTCATTCATTGCTGATGCACTGGAGTGTGCCCTTTTATGTTTCCTTACTGAAGAGCTGAGATGTGCCCCATTTTGACCAACTCTTTACATAGTATGCTTTGTCTTCCCATTCTTTTCGGTTCCAGTTTTTCACAAGCAACTATAACTGATAACTATATTTATTCTCTGTTAGCTTCATTGTGTTGATGCTGGGTATACTAACATGCATAGTTTTCTTAAAATAATGTAAAACAAAAATTAATGCATCCCCTTAGATGGAGGTCAGAGGATGGTTCAACAGACTTACATTGGGAGGGTTAAAGGTTAAGTCAAGTATATGCCATACATCAAAACAGATGATATGAATAAATGAAATGCTCTCGAACAAGTTAACATGAAATTCACAGGACCTGATAAATCATGCTGTATGAAGCACATATCAACTGAAGGCACAGGCAAAGCTATTCAGAATATAAGAAAGTAAGGGTCTCCGCCTCAGTCAGGTTTATAGCGCAGCAGCAACAATCACACTTTGTATGATTACTAATGAAGAACATGCCTTTGTCTGGCCTTGAGTTGAGTAAGTAAAGAGTGGGAGTCGCTTGTATGGGAGTTGACCTATTGTATGTGATAGGAAGACGCATGAGGGTTGACTTATTGAATGTGATAGAGAGGGAGTAGCTCGCATGAGGGTTGACTTACTGTATGTGATAGAGACTATGTTTAATTCAAAATAAATAGCGTGGTAAGGCATTTAGAAATGCTTTGCAGTAGTTTTCTTTTCATATTAAAACTAGTCACCATTTCCTAATAAGAACAACAAAATAAATAAGATGTCAGGACCTGCAAAATGCTTTGTGGCATTGCTGGTCTGCTCTTAAGCATTTTCATAATAAATGCGTTTGAGTATTCATATAAACCAGGATCAATTAGAAACAAACCTCATAATCTTTTGAATGTTTGTATGATGCCCTATCTAATAATGTATTCTTGCCCACGGACCAAAGCTGTAGTCTGGCCTTATCCCAGTAAACTTGTTAAACTTGTTAACTGATATCTACCTGGCAAGTTTGTGGTGTTCCTTTCTGTGGGACTTGATGGCTGCTTGTATTAGGAACAAATTGACCAGATCTCTCTGTGAACACAGTGATAAAATACAGATTTAGTTAGCAGCAAAATTCTGATATGGGAGGAAGGGGGAAATGGTGCAGAAGCCAGCACCTACCCATACCTGATGTTTCTTTTTACTAACACTTTTGAGGAAAAGTATTTGTCATGCTTGTTCCATATTTGCCTAAGTCAATTTTTGAGGTTTTGAAACAGACAATAAGGAGTAGGATGGCACAGTCGGGATAGACCGTTCATCCACATGAAACGTTCTCTGATCTAACCGAAATCCACCAGACAGTTGCAATCAAGGCATGGGGGAAGGAGACTATACTACGGCTTTCGGCGCATTAGCATTATCGAACAGGCGAATGCAGTGATTCCTAGCGTGGGATGTAGGGGGACAAGGGGAGGGAGGAGGTGGGGAGGATAGGCTTATCACACCTATTTCGGGGTGGCAGCTGTCACTCAGTCAACCGGTCTGCCATCCGTTGCGTAGTTAAACCATCTGTGTACATTATTTGTTTGTCAGCTGTAACCCTTCAACCACTGATCTTTGAATTCACGGGCGCTGAAGAGTGGTCGATTATCCGGAGTGAGAGGCGATTATCCAGTGACTTTTATATAGAAAAAATTCGGTTCCCTGGGAAATGAGGCGATTAAGCGGAATAGGCGATTAAGCGGAGGGCGATTAAGCGGAATCGACCGTATAAACAAGACTGCCAAGACTCTCCATTAGCCAATATTGCCGATAAAACTTGAGCTAAATTACTGAATAGGACACCCACTCCAGGTAACAGTAAACAATACCAAAAGAGAAACAAACTAACTTAAGCTAGCATCCACCATCACAGAACCGCATATGAATCCTATCTTCTGAAAAATGATACAGTTATGCATGCTTTTCTTACATTCACAGATCAGGATGAGAGATTAAAATATGAGCTAAACTGACCTATCTTAATAAGCTAGCATGATCAAGTGATTCACGAGCTTATTTTGGATAAGGAAAAAGGTGCTAATTTCCAGTTTAACATGCTTCATCATAATGGAAGGAAGAGATCTTCTTCGGGTGATGCAAAAGACGTTTTCAGACATGGATACTTTGTGAAATCATCAAGCAATACGAGTCTGGGGAAGAGCAACATTACCAATGAACCACCCTTTCCATGTGCAAAGCACTGAAACAATCGTAAATTGGTTTCTAATTGTTTTAGCTTCACCTGGTAAAAACTACCTGGCGAGAAATTCATTTGCATTATGTGGCTGTGCTTCCCATGTTGCTAGATTGCCTTAATTCAAATCAAGTCACTTGAAACAGTTTCCGGAGACCCCTAAGGATACTGGTGAGTCCCTGACATCAAGGTCTTCCTCTTAAGCAAAAATTGTGTAACGTAAGACCTATTCATTACGGCATACAATAGTTTCTACTCATGTTTACTGTTCCCCATAAGTGAACCTGGCCTGCTCATGAATATTCCAAGAAAAAAAATCTATGAATTGGATTATCAACCCCATTAATAAGTCTCAGTAAGAGCTCATCATTATTGAGTTGCATAGTGGACCCTGATCCACTGAACATACAGCTTACAGGGAATGAGGAACTACATATAAATGAGAGCAATAGGGCTCAGATTCTCCATCAGTCAGGCCATAATGCCATTACATGTCATATAATCTACTTAATGGTACCACAGTTCTGAAAACTATACTTTTATGCATGATTTACATGAAAGCTCTTTGAATATGAGTCCAAGGACTATCAACTGGCAACATCACTAACATTTACCAAACAAGATCTCATTGTTAATGATTTGTGTAATCAAACTTCATTCACTAAATATACAGCACATGGCCTATTGAATTATAATGAAAGAGATAGGGCTCAGATTACCCTCAGGATTCTGTATCCCTACCCATGGACTGTATGACGATACCACAGTTTAAACAATGATACTTTTATGTATGATCTATTTACATCCACTGAAAGAGGACCTGCCTTGGATCACCAGATGACAACAGCTGGGCCACACCCTATCATAAGTGAGTTACATAATGAAACCTGGTGCAATGCACAGTTTCCTAATAAAATATTAGTGTGAAAACAAAGACAATATATCGTCATAGTCATAACCATATTGCGTAACTCATTTTCAGCACTATACACACGAGTACTAACAAAAAAAAACCAAACTGATTTATGATTTGTCTGGTCAGAGGAGATAGGCAAAGTGTTTACGCATTCCTAGATATTTAAACAGTGATCAAAAGATATTTTCTTGAATTTTATTGGATGGAATAGGATGCGCTCAAGCCAGTAATAACAAAGAATGCAAACTGCCTAACTCTGAGTTAGGCAGTCTGGTTATGACTTTGACGATATATTCTCCAACAGCTGTGGTACACTTGTGCCTACATACATAACCAGTTAACTTTATAATGATTTCATACTGGGAAATGATATGATCCACTTATATCCATGGCGAAGAATAACACCCTCTGATGATGATATGGTTTATTATTGGCATTTAGGCATTTGTCAGTCCCAAAGGACTATGAAGTTATGCCTCCGGGTGTCATGGTAGAATTACCTCTCCAGGGCATGAGCACAGCATGGGCTATCATGGACCTCTGCAGATGACCAGCTTCAAACTGCCTTTACACTTTATCACACAATATATAGTTACCCAGGTATAGAGAAAGAAAGAACATCAACCACCCTGAATTCACCATCTACAGCAGGTATCCTATTAACACTTGAGCCAGTATCCATCCCTAATGACTTACCTAATGACAGCTGATCCACTAAACAAACACACTCCCTATAACTGTGGAATGTGAAAATAGCGGAGTGAAAGCACAAGGAGCTATATGTGGCTAATGGTGTGCAAGGAACAGAGAGTTGCATACGCGCACAGCATGCTATCCCTTTCACCAGTTAATGTGCATAAATTCAGAGGTATGTAAATTTCTTTCTTGATTTTATTTACATAATTTGCCGCACTCCTGAGGTTCGATCCCTGTTCCTAAACATAAACATGGCACTTGGCAGAGTCCCATATTATTGCTCTTAAATACTGCATTATTCTACTCTGAATTTGAAGCATACTTAAGATGCCTGATATTGGCATTAAGTCATTTGACCATTTGGTTTCCTTAACATGCATGCAATATCATCAGACATTGCTGGGTTAGGAATAGGGGAAGGATAGTTAAAGAGAAGAGACTCATGGACAACGATAATGTTCCACATTTGGTTTTTCTTCCTTAGCCCTACTCCTAAACCTGCCACTAACTCTAAACCAACCGCGAGAATGGAGTGTTTCGATAAATTGCTTTAGAAATTTGCCAGAGTTCCAAGGTCACAAAAATGAAATTCCCTACTGCTAGGATCATGACCAAACCACTATTACCACCTTAACCAGCACCTGCTTTCACTGAGCCACGAGTACAGTACACTATGAAATGTAATCCACTCACATCCCTGGAGAGAAAGAGATGGCCTGAATCACCAGCTGGTATACCAATGAAACTTGAGTCTGTAAACATCACCAGGAAATTGCAAAATGAAGCGTTCAAATGAAACCTGATGCTGTCATACATGATTCATTAGTTTCTCTTAATGTGCATGAAAACAGAATGCAGCCAGATCATCTGTCTCAGAAAAGTCAGATGTACACCCACAGTGGATCCCAGCACACTGTGGTATAAAAGGAAATAAATGTGCTGACATCCTGGCAAAAGAGAGCAGTGCTGAAGACCAAGTCTACCAGCCACTCTCATATGCCGAAATTAAAACACTCAATAAAAATCAGGTAGCTGCAGACTGGAAAATGGACACAGACCATAGCTATGCAAAGGATTCCATTAGAAATTTCAACAGATCAGATCAGGTTATGAACTTCTGTTTAAGGACTGGACTCTGCAGGATCAACAAGCACTTGCATAAAACAGGCATAAGCAACTCAGCCTTCTGCCAGTGCCTTCAGGCAGACCAACACCACAACATGTTTTGCAGGATGCCCTATCCTGGCAGAATAAATAGAACGATTCTGGCAATCACCAACTGACTATGAAACGAAGCTATGGGAAAACTGCACAGACCTGCAGCTGACCACCCAGTTCATGGCCCATAGTGGTCTGCTAGCATGACCAGGGAACATTGAAGAAGAAAAAAGAAGAACACTTGTGAATGACTGAGTACTGAATCACAAGTTGTGAAATGTAGGTGTTATAGCCAACCCGCTTACCACATTCTACTACTGCGGCAAGGTGAGTTAACCAATCAACTCAATGTAGAAACATCTTAAGTGGCAAAATGCTGCAAGAGAAGTAGAATAACTGTATCAACAAGAGAGCAAGATTCTAATATTTGTATGCATAATGAAAATGTCATACCTGGGCATGGCTCCCTCCAATTTTGATGACCTTGTATCGGATGGGGTTCACCAGTTCCACTGCAGCAGAGAAATCACCGTCATTGTATGAAACAAATGCTTCAAGAAGAGCCTTGCCCACCTCAGCTGTCACATCTTTATTGGTTCCTTTTCCTTGTCTGAAGATAAACAATAACAACACCAATAAATGATAAATAATATAAATTATTATTCTTCTTCAGTATTTCCTGGACATGCTGGCAGACCACAATGGGTCATGTATTGGACAGTCAGTTGCAAGTCTCAGGTTCCCCCATAACTTTGTCTCCAAGACAACTGGCAATAGCCACAACCATTCTTAGTTTTGCCAGGAGAGGCAGACATTTTAAATAACACTACTACATATTGCTTGTTTACTTTGTCTGTAAGTACGTAGCAGTGTAGAAGAGCACAAATTCGCCAACTTTCTGTGATTGCCAACTGCCACTTGAAACAGACTACCAATGTACTCTGGGGTCATGAAGCAACTTCTTTTGGAATACTCCTATTAATCATCAATTCCTCTCTATAGCAGCCATTACAGGATTTCCCTTGACAATGGGCCAGTTAAATGTTAATTTTCTTATGGCACCACTGTCTCTCATCAGCTCTGTCTTTTCTGCCTGACATTGTTTATCAACCAACCTAAGGTTGCATTTGCAGATGCATGCTGTCCCTTCTGCCATTCAACGTGCATAAATCGGGGGGTGTGTCAGCTTCTCGACTTTGTATACAAATATTTTCCAGACTTCTGGGGTTCAACTCCTGCCCATGGCCATCATCATATGTCCTTGCATCAACTTGAGTTAAAGCATATTCAGACTGCCTGACACTGAGGCTTCTGACACTGGCTTTGCCTACAGCAGACTGCTTGACTTCCTCCATGGGCATTGCTGCAGAACACTCCTGTCTAGCATTAGGGCAGGATTAGAGAAGAGAAAGCACACGAGACAGAACTCCTTAACAATGATGTTGTCTACAAATTGCCCCAAGTTTTTTTTTGTTTTTTTTTCTTTTCTCTTAACTCTGTTCCTCACTCTGCCTCTCGCCCTAGCTCTAGGCAGGGATGTCCTAACATAATGCCTGTGAAATGTATTGGAGTTCATGTTCAACAGGAGTTCAATGCAGTGACACATGCAAAATACAACCTTTCAGTCCCCTGAGTCACAAGATGACACGTTACACTTTTAATCAGCCAACCTATAAATTCCGTCACTCATGAAACTTACAGCATTGCAGGAATCATTATTTATCCTAAATTTATTAAACAACACATATGCCCCAACATTAATTTAACTGTTTTATCTTATCAACTGTATGCTGTGACACTTCGTGCAGATCATGCCATTCTGAGATTTCGTTCACATTTCACATTTCCTGAAAAGCAGAGTCTCTTCTCTGGATAAAAAAAAAAGTTTACCTACTGAGGGTTAGCTTTATGTATTGTAAAAGAAAATAATAAGACTTCTATTGTTTTCCTTGCTTCTAATCACCTGGAATGGAGCTGAATGGATATTTAGGCTGAAGGGATATTTAATGAGAACCAGACAGTCAGACATGCTACTCAATGCATTTTGTTTGGTGGTGAAATTTCAGCAAACAGACATAAAAGTTAACTTTAGTAGTGTGAGGCTCCTTGGGTCCAACCTCTCACTGGCTGTGTGACCATTATCATGGATAATAACTGCTCTGCATGTTGTCTTCCGAACAATGAAATGAAACCAGGCTGCAAAATTCGATTGCCACCTCATATGGATGATGCTCGCATGCAAATTTATTCTATCATCGCACCCAGCATAATAGAGTGAAGATGAGAACTGGTTCTACCATAGCATCACGAGAGTTAAGAGCACACAGTATCATATAAATGCAAATATTTTTATGCTTCTGGTGGAGCTGTGTTTCAAGGAAGTGAACTGTAGTCCCAACACAACTTAAGAATATTCACAGGGGATACATACGAACGCAATTTCAGTGAGCTAACTCTAATAAAAAATCCAAGGAGCACAGTGAAATGCAACCCCTAAACACGAAACTTTCTATCTATCAACATATCTCATGTTTTCTCTGTATTTCAAGAGTAACCGCTGCGCACCAACCTGATGAAATCTTCAATCGATGCCATCATTTCAGTCACAGCCTCTTTCTGGTTGGCCCCTAGACATGAAATCAGGATGTGCATATCGTTGAAGGCCAAGACATGGTCATGGAGATGGCTTTTGCACACCTCATAAACACTGTCCCATCTATTGCCAATGCTGACACCTGAAAAGGCACAAAAAGAAGAAAAAAAATCTGAGTACTTAGAAGATGGAGATGAAAATTTGTTCCATAAATCTACGAACTCCCTAAATAGATAGTAGTAATAAGAAGACAAAGAGAATTGGTGGATATCAGTATCTTCAGCAAGTCAAATAGACAAGGTTGGATGTGCAGAGGGCATGACAAAGAAAAACGAAAAAGTTACCAAAATCAGTGTTATCTTGAATCTGATATCAACTGTCCAGTAGCAATACCTCTGCCTTTTTCTGCCAATTCCTAATGACATTGCTGCGATCTTTTTTTCAGAAATGGTCAGGCTGAAGGAAATTGTACACAGTACAAAATTTTAGGAAAACAAATGTGCATCTTTTAAGCTGTGAACAAATGTGCATCTTTTAAGCTGTGAACAAATGTTTAGTCCTGTCTCTTTAACTGCCTCTGACCTTCCATCTGCAGCCTGAAGAGCAGAGAACATACATCCACAATATCAAGCATAGCTCCAGAGTTGGATGCTCTCCTTGTCACCTCTTTGTCAAAGATGGACAGGGCTGACTCATAGTCACCCTGCATAGAAAAAAGAAAACATTGGGTCAACATAAAAGCCTTTCACATAAAACCTTCTCTAGCACCCTGCAATAAAAAAATGGACTAATCCAACATATAAGCATCCACCCTGATGAAAACAGAAATAGTGAAATATGATTTTTTTTTTTTTTTTAAAACATTAGTAGCTCTAGGCAGCAGTGTCCTGTAACCCTTTGCATAATCCCTGCTCTATTTAGCACACTCCTGAAACAAAGGGAAACTGCCAAAACATTGGTAGTGTTCACTGCACTGCGGTATGTTA
>JAWQUT010000154.1:231207-243041 GCA_033807755.1 Ellobium chinense
GGAGGGAAGGAGGCATTCAAACTATTTGTGAACTTTCTGCAATCCAGCTACTGTGCCTCATCGAATATTCGTGATGCAGAGTATCAGGAGATATTCAAGCTACAATAAAATAATAAGTATTGAAAGATATCAGAGCTGTGAAATAAACTGTTCATTTAAATGGGGTGTTGCAGATGGGAGAAAAGGAGATCTCAAGAACTCATAAAGAAGCACTAAAGACTATTTGTGAAGTTTGAACTTTTTATAATTCAGTTACTTCGGCTGACTGAATCTTCAATACTTATAGTCTGAAATGACATTTTAGCTACAATAAAATAATAAGTATTCAAAGGTATAGGAGCTATGAAATAAACTGTCCATTTAAATGGAAAGAAAGAAAAGAAATACACAAAAGAAATGGTACAGCATAATGTTTAAAACCTGAAAAAAAAAATTACCATGTTGATCTAAAACAACAAAGCCATGAATATGCAAGATTATTATCAAGTATTACTATAATAAACAATATCAAATGGAAAGATGGAAAGAACCTTTTAAAGCTCAATTGAATAAAAGTAAATATCAAACTCTGTACATTGTTCTAATTTGACATCAATAGAACCTTATTAAAATAAATCATTATTACTGTTAACTTTGAACTGAGGTGTATGATGTGTATGAAATTCTAGACACTGTTCTTCCTCACACAGCATGTAACCAAAGTGAGAAAAAAGTAATTCTCCTTACTGTCCAGTACTGGTCAGTTTTCTCCATCATGTGGATACCTTCATGCTGTCTCCCCATCATCTCCATCACATGGCATAAGGTATGGGTGGCCCAGGCATCCCTTGGGTTTATGGACAAAGCCTGGGAACGAAAACATGAGGAAACTAACATTAACTTACGTAATTCAAGGTGCCTCGGGTCCAACCTCCCACTGGCTGCATGACCTTGTTACAGTTAATGACTGTGCTGTCTGCTGGCCGCCATTGGGCTGTATAAGAATGTACCAGTGCATTGTGAACTTGTGTGAAGTTAGTAGTTATAGTGCTTGAAATGTCCTTGTGCTGTCGCATTGCATATTGTATTTTGCCCATGTACCACATCTGTGGTCTAGGCGTATTCCTTATAAACTTGTTCAGAAAATGCAAATTTATTCTTGTGCCACATTCAGGCATAGCACACCGACAGTACATTTGATTCTCTCATAGCATCGTGAGGGGTTAAGCCCTCTAACATGAGAGCTGGATTTAGAAGCTTTAACTACTATCTACACATGATGCAAAGCTGATTACACTTGCCATGCCCTACCCAACCAAGAGAGGCAAATGATGGATTACACTACTTGGTGTCAAAGAACTCAGTTGGTAAGTACTCTGGTGACGTGACAACATGGCATATTGCACTGACTCAGGTAACATGAAATATATAAAAAGACGAATTTCATCAAAGGAGCAGAATCTATCTACCTTTCTTGCTGCAGCCTCAGCTTCGGGATATAAGTTTGTCTCCTCCAAGCCAAAAGAGTGCATGCCTATTATGTAACTGTGAAAACAGGAAACATACATGCATTCAGTACCAGACACATTGCTAAATGCAATCTTTCACATGAAAAAAAAATGAAAAAAAATTAGCAAAATGCAATAAATCAGAGACAATCTACTGAAGGGCCAGTTGTGTACTTAAGTCATCTTTTGAAGGTTATATCTACATGGTGATTCATTTTAATTAAAATTTCCAGGATTTGATTTACATCCTTCATAAACCATATTTTTCATAGATAGTCATTGCAGAGTTTCTTGAAGTCTGAATGGGTACAGCCTCTCGGCAGGTGCAAACTGGGATTGCAGGTAATGAGCGAGACTGCGGATAGGCTAGTAGTAAATGCTAAGATACAAGAAGCATTGCAGATGGAAGGAAAAAAGATTGAACAGCTACGACTGAAGAGGAGATCGATATCATAGAGGAACTGCAAACATTTGGAATCAGCCAAGGATCTGCATCACAGAAGGGTCAGCTTGGAGAACAAATTCTATTTTAATCAAATGCTGACAATTACCACAAACAAGAGAACCTTGGCCACATACTGACATGAATGACAATGTGAAAATGAATCTGTCTGGTGGCAACAACGTAAATGCCACACTCTTTTTTTTTCTCTATGCATCATCAATATTCTACTCACCCATACAAAGGCATAGTTGGCTTCCACTGTGGCAAAACCCTGGCAATGCTGTCTCTTATTTGGTAGGAGTTCCCCAAGTAGAAGTAAGAATCATGAGCAAATTTCAGTGCCAGCACATCATGTGGATGGTCCACCAAGATGTCCTCCCACACATTACACGCTTGCTCTGTGAAGCTAGAATTAAATAGCAAACCAACATGTCAACCACTTCTGCATCATCAACAACACCCAAATAAAGGTACTGATATCCAGTCCACTCAACACAGATGGAATTACTTAGTGCAATGCTTCACAGCTTTTCAAAAAAACAAAATACACTTACAAAAATAGTTCCCCATAAAGGTGCCATTGTTATAAGTACCAATTCCCTACAGTCTTGCCCACATAGCAGAGAGCTTTATGAAATGAAAACAAGAAATTCTCATTGCTTGAACTATCACAATATTTCCTAAACAGCAGTATTCGTGCAATAACAAAATGTAGTCAGCCTCACGATCTTCAATCCTGTACCTCATACTATTTGCAGTCCTTTTGTTTGATATTCCTGTAGAGGAATTTGGTAACAGCAGGATGGTCAGAACTTTCTGAAGTGGACTGTTACAACCATGTTCCGTTATTTCCGACATAGGGTATGGAATTAAGAGAAGTAAGCGTAATTAATTCTTGGGTCTCATATTCATACAGTCCATACAGAGGAACTTGGTAGTAGTGAGGTAGTTGGAACTTTATAAATTGACTGCTATAACCATGTTCCATTAGTCCCGAAATGGGGTATGGAATCAAGAGAAGTAGGCCTAACAAGAACTATATTTATATGGTTCATGTGTTAACATGTTGACTTTAATTATGCTGCATGTAATCACCATTAATATATCATGTAATATAGCTCAGATAGTCAACTATAAACATTGTGCAAGACCATATTTACCCATGCAATGGCTGTTAACTATCCTTTTTTGGCAGAAAAACTGTACAAAGATGAGGTGATTATACTTTAACAGCCAGCATTTTGCTCTCTAAGTCCTGTTATAATAAGATTATTTTAACAATAAAAAAGAACAGGAAGAAAAGGGTATTGTGATTATGCCCAATACTGCTGGGAACACATTATAGTTGTGCCCTTTAAAAATTAGTTATACAGTATTTTCTGTATCAAAGTCTACTCAACAATTCAATTCACAGTTACAGACTACTCTTAGAATTCAAGTTCATTAGACTCTACCATATAGGATGTCGTAAAGCATTTTAATGTGATTTTAATGGGCAATATTGGCGTTTACCCATCAGCCCATAGTTCCAGTTCTATATCAGATTCTACTATAGATACAAGATATTATACAGTATTTTGATGTGATCTTTGTGGGCAGTACAGGAGCTTACCCATCAGCCCATAGTTCCAGTGCTGCCACATGTTTTTGCTCTCTGGGTGTGATGCCAGATCCAATCTGTCCCGCTTTGATCATCTGATTCACATCCTCTTGTAATGCTGCATCCAGTTTGGTGTTGCGACCTGTTCCGAGCAATTCCAGGCCGTTAGCCACTACTTGACCCATCACTGCATGTAACAGGAAAGTAAACATGGTTAGGGAGGCAGGTTTGTGAGTTGTCTTCAGATAGTGAAAACTGTCCAGTCTGAGGTTTGCTTTGATTGTTCAACTCGTGGGCCAGACTGCTTATGCTGTGGTGTCCTTGGGAAAAATACTTCACTCCATTTACCCAACCTGATTCAGGTGTAAATGAATACCTGGCTTTACAGCTGGATGAACCAAGGCGCTTGCACCATATTTCATTTGTAATATTATGTATGATGGATACTCTAGTATGTGTTTGTATTATGAATGACATGTATAACATTGTCTGGCAATGGAAACCAACTCTCCTATGGGGTCAATAAAAGTCATATTTCAGATCTCAGCCTACATAGGATGGATTATTTAACTACGACAAAATCGGAACAGATCTATTAACCCTATTATCAAGAGGAAGCCATATCAGAGAACTTGCTATAACTGCAACAAACATTATCTGCATTTCTTGCTATACAAGATAGGCCCAGGGGCTTGTTTCCAGTGGCCTAAGTTTAGTACACTCATGAAATGGATGTTTCTCACATAATATTCCAAACTCATTTATTGGATGAGGCTCTCTGCTAACTGCCAATTACGATCAGTGAAATTTTGATACTGTTGTTTCTACCAGACCATGTGCTCATACGATTCACCCCTTAAATTTTAAACCCCACCCTAAAATACATTGAATGTTTGCTAGTCTCCCCTTCTTCCTTGCATTTCAAAGCATGCATTACTTGAAAAAAGTATAAAATCCCTCTAAAAATTCACAAATCCCATCCCTATTAAATTTATAAAAAAGGGGAAATGTCTGCCACCACTCATATGACCTGGAGCAAACATGGCTGATAATGACATTATGAATTTTATGTGCAGTCAGTGAATATAATATGCATTTCCATAGCCCCCCCCCCCCCCCCNTCCCCAAATACTCCCATCCATCGAAACTGTAAAGGAACTTGGCTTAATATTTGCAGTCAGTAAATATAATATGCATTTCCATCCATCCAAACTGTAAAGGAACTTTGCTTCGATGGATGTGTCAGGCTACATGCTAAAATTTCAAGTGTTTTGCTATCAACAAGTATCATTCTGATCTAAAGCAGATATCAGTTTGTATTGGCTTCTCTGCCTGAATACCATGTAGTAAGGAAGAAGTCTGACAGATGACACAGAAGGGTCTCTAGAAGGGTATAATTTATGAGGGTTGGGAGGGAATACATGATCATTTTGGACAATCCATCATAGGAGCGCCTGCATCACATTCAGATGATAGAGGGGATGTGCCTATTTTTATATAATAATATCCAAGATTCAAATGAGGATGATACAAGATTGTGATCACATTATCTGAATTGACATATTCAGCATCTTTAGTCTTCAGGTGACAGAAGGAAAGTGCATTTTCTGTGTTTATCTAGGAATCAAATGAGGATGATGCAAGATTGTGATCCTGTCATCTGGGTTGACATACAACTTATTCTGCATCTTGGGCGTAGGACAACTACTCGTATCAGTTTGAATGCATTACTTGTATCAGTTTGAATGCATTTTAAGTTGATTGATATTACTGGAATCCATGAACAGGTTAAAAAAAAACTTATGAAACTAAAAATTTCATCAGGAATTTGTTTGCTTCTTGGCCATTACAGCTACTACAGTCGAAACCTGATATAACAGGGATTGTGGAACCAGAGCAAATCCCTGTTAAATCAGATATCCAAGGGAAATAAGCAAACACTCTCCAATCCTGCAATTTTTAAATCATGGGTAGTGTCTTTTGTCAAAAGGACCCTGGAGGAAGATGAAATCCTGGCTTCTTTGTTTTTATTGGTTGTCTTGATAAGTGCTACGCCTGTGGTCAGTATGTGTGTGTGTGTAGTGCAGCCCACAGCTCACCCTCACTTCACCTGTTGTGTGTAGTTATCACTGGCCCGCACTAAACTGACTCCTCCCCTCCCCCCTTTTCTTTCGATTGCCTTCACACTAGGCTAGTATCAGTCAGCATTTCTCTTGTAATCATGTTGTCATTCACTGGACTGCACTGTGTAATGAGTAATGCTAGACCTACAGGCAAAAGTAAACATGAGCTAAAATAGAGTTTTTTTTATTACTTGACTGTATCTCAGTATCCCTGTTTTAACCGCTTCGGCTCTCATGGGGCCCTGGTATGTCCGAAATATTTTACTAAAGATAAAGAGGAAAAAAATGGGGATTTAAAAAATCCCTGTTACAGCTGGATCCCTGTAATACCTGGGCCTGTTATAAATAATTTTTGACTGCACAACTATGGCTTTTTGTCATCTATGTAGACAGTCTATGCAGTTTTGTGTATTTGCACTACTGTATTTTGGCAACGATGTTGGTTTACTGTCCTCCTTTGCTTCTCGAGTCTCTATCGATGACTGATCCTACCAATGTTACATAAACATGGCCTGTTGCAGTACTTGCATGGGAGAGAAATTCTAGCTTTGTTGACCTGTTCCTTGTTATTTTCTTTCTATGCTATCTCTTCAACTCATTGACATTGTAGCCTTCAGCTGTTCTTCAAATTTCAACAAACCTGTTGACACGCAGGTGCAGCAGGTTGACTGGTCCTCAACAGTCTTTTCCCATGTCTGGGGATTGATCTCATACTGGAGTCAAGAAAAATATTCCCCAAAAATCAGCAACTTACCAAAGTTAGGGTCAGCAGCTTTAAGCTTCTGCAGGGTTCCCTCCATACCACCAAGGCTTTCATCATCATACCAACCAGCATACTGGGAGGTGAAAAGTACATAATGAGAATAAAAAAGTTTCTTTTAACAGTGAAAAAGGGAGAAAAGACTGATAATACAAAAAAAAAAATAGATCAAGGTAATAACAATGGAGGTGACTGTCATCAATGTTAGTGAATTAGTCGATACAGAGTATGAGCAGTAACACAATAAATGACTCAATTTCACTAAATATATGATCATGCAGTTGTTCCATCTTCATTTTCTTTTCTCTAACCACACCTACTTCCAGATTTCCTCTTTCTTTAAGCGTTGTGTTTGTGCCTGGGTTGATATTTTTGTCCAGTCTTGGGAGACCTATGCTTCATATCGTCAGCATCATTCCACAATCGCCCAAGTCAAATTTGGCAGTTTTGAGCAAATAAAAAAAAACGTTTTATTTTTATAGGAAGTAGACTTGGGCAGTTGTGATTTTTTTCGTTAAAAACTAGGAATCAGTGAACGAATCAAAACGAAATTTCACTGACAGGATCTCTTCAGTCTACCAAATGGGCTGAGCGCTTCAGCTAAACACCTTTAAAAATCGACTTAGGCGATTGTGGAATGACGCTGACGATATGTATTCCCCCTCCTTCTCCACATTTATTCTCTCACTGAGTGTCACTGATCTCACATACAGAGAAAGATATGCCGTAAGAAAATTAATCTAAATTTAATTTTTCTAAACATTTTGCACGTTCCAAACTAGTATATCGGTGAGATCAGTGGATGGATATTGTGAAATATTCTTCATATGAGCACAACCACAGCCTCAGGAAATTCCTATTGTACACCAATTCCATTAAAGCACTGAAAGCTCAGAAAGATAAATTAAAACTTGATCAATGCACCTAGGTTCAATGTTAATGAGGAAGATTTCAATCTTGTGAAACAAACCTGGGTTACAATGGCATCAAATAGTTTGCAAGCCTCATCACTTCCAGTTGTCAATGGCAGCCCCTGTGCCCTCCATTCCTGAAAATGAGGAGTAGAGTGTAAATAATCAAGTGGCCAGTTTGTTTCACCATATTTCCCAAACACCTACAGATTTAGAGTNATGATAGTTAGCAGTTTTCATGCTGCTGACTGTTCACAACAAATAGACAGCATTCCGCTTAATAACAACTTGTTTATAGATACCGACTATCTGACTCGTGACACTGTCGATGACTGATCCTACCAATGTTTCATAAACATGGCCTGTTGCAGTATTTACATGAGAGAGAATTTCTAGCTTTGTTGACCTGTTCCTTGTTATTTTCTTTCTATGCTGTCTCTTCAACTCACTGACATTGTAGCCTTCAGCTCTTCTTCAAATTTCAACAAACCTGTTGACACACAGGTGAAGCAGGTCGATTAGTCCTCAACAGTCTTTTCCCATGTCTGGGAATTGATCTCATGCTGGAGTCAAGAAAAATATTCCCCAAAAATCAGCAGCTTACCAAAGTTAGGGTCAGCAGCTTTAAGCTTCTGCAGGGTTCCCTCCATACCACCAAGGCTTTCATCATCATACCATCCAGCATACTGGAAAGTGAAAAGTACATAATGAGAATAAAAAAGTTTATTTTAACAGCGAAAATGGGAGAAAAGACTGATAATACAAAAAAAAAAGATCAGGGTTAGTGACTTAGTCGGTACAGAGTTTGAGCAGTAACACAAATGACTCAATTTCACTAAATATATTATGATCATGCAGTTGTGTTCCATCTTCATTTTCTTTTCTCTAACCACACCTACTTCCAGATTTCCTCTTTCTTTAAGCGTTGTGTTTGTGCCTGGGTTGATATTTTTGTCCAGTCTTGGGAGACCCACACTTCATATGTAATCCCCCTCCTTCTCCACATTTATTCTCTCACTGAGTGTCACTAATCTCACATACAGAGAAAGATATGCCGTAAGAAAATTAATCTAAATCTAATTTTTCTAAACATATTGGAAGTTCCAAACTAGTAGATCTGTGAGATCAATGGATGGATATTGTGAAATATGCTTCATATGAGCACACCCACAGCCTCTGGAAATTCCTATTGTACACCAATTCCATTAAGCACTGAAAGCTCAGAAAGCTCAGAAAGATAAAACTTGATCAATGCACCTAGGTTAAATGTTAATGAGGAAGATTTCAATATTGTGAAACAAACCTGGGTTACAATGGCATCAAATAGTTTGCAAGCCTCATCACTTCCAGTTGTCAATGGCAGCCCCTGTGCCCTCCATTCCTGAAAATGAGGAGTAGAGTGTAAATAATCAAGTAGCCAGTTTGTTTCACCATATTTCCCAAACACCTACAGATTTAGAGTAATCTTTCATACATGATGTTGCATACTTAATTCAAGGCTTATCAATACTGAAGGGGTTTTCACCTGGGCCCACTTTATGCTTGTGAAACGATGGCGTAGACTCCTAAGCATCTTCTGCAAGAATGCAGTCTTTGCTGCCTTAAGAAAATTAAAAATGTTGCATAAGATCATCAGTGGGTCTAAACAGCGCTGAAATCTATTCCAATCCTTGGAGTGCAAGAGTGGATCTAGTTGCTTTATTTAATCATCATGCGATGCTGATTATGGTGTAGGTAAACTCTGTCTAATTTAATGTCCAGTTCACTATATAATAAGATAGGAATTTTTTACAAATACCAAAACCACTTTCAGAATTACATTTTTCTGTTCTTTGTGGTCACGCGATCACAAAATACTTTCAGTCATCACCCCCTGCTTTCACTGCTCCACTGCCTCCGTGCCAACACAATAAAAAATTCATTGGCTCCATCTAGTCACATACTGTGCCATGTCCTTCCCCCTGCAACTCCCTGCAAATGGATGCTCTCAAGATCGCATCCGCTAAGTCAAGACTAGGGCATCAGTCAAAGGGAATATCAGTAGAGGCAGTATGGAAGTGAGCTGGTAAATATCTCTTCGGCCTCAAGTTTTCTTGTTACTCCCAGCCCAATTAAAGGAGCACATTATGCCAGTCTAGCTTGGCTAGCATCAAATTGGTCAGCCAGGCAGCCTTATGCAGTGAAGCAATAACATAACAATCTATACTCACATGACATGTCCAATGCTCTTACGCTGCTGAAAGTGTAGTGTTACAAGAATATAAAGTAGAAGTTACAAGTAACATCCATAATTCAAAGCTCAACAGAATAACCCACCTGGCCACTTCGCCACTGAGAATGCATCGTAGATGGTTATGCTGTTATATGGGCTGCTTTCTGGTGAGGATCTGCACAAAAATAGAAATCAAAGAACTTGAATATAATTCTTAAAAAAACTGCTTCATGTAGACTAAAGATCGGGTCTAGTCTTGAGATCTAGTCTACTAGTCTAGACTAGATCTAGCCTATCTTGTCTACTTTAGTCTTGATACTAAAGATCGGGTCTAGTCTAGAGATCTAGATACTAGACTAGACTAGATCTAGCCTATCTTGTCTACTTTAGTCTTGATCCCAAGGACTGAAGTCAAAGTGTATACAATACACCCAGTGTTTAAATTTCTTTCCCTCTTCCAGCATCTTTGGAATAAACTAGGAAAAGGAGGCTATCTCGAAGGGCAGCACTGCAATGATAATGATACAGTTCATTTAGTCATAGATAAGTCATGGACTATATCATCCGATATTTCGACTAAATCGGTGCCGTTGTTAGAGAAAGCCGAAAAGGACTGAACTGGTGGCTAATCTCTGTCTAACTGAACTGTTGATGCAAGAGTAATCCTGTCCCCAGAAATGGTCACATCTTCTAACGCAAGTTGTAGATCGAGATCTAGACTAGGCTAGTCTATTACTTGTATTAGTGACTTCTATTATAGTCCTTATAGACTCCAGATTATTTTTTTTAAAATGAGTTAAGCTGGCATTTGAAGAGGAATGTGAATACTGTTAGGCTTGCCTGAAACAAGGAGGTAATCATAACACATAGTAAACAATGAGCATCAATTAGAGTTAGTCTATATGTTTGCAATATTAGAGTCAGTAATCAAGGCCTAGTCTACTAAGTTTACCGTGTTGCTTGCCTGTCACGGAGGAAAAGTTAGGCAATGAGACGCATACCACACACCAGCAGTTGAAAAAAAGAATTTAAAAGGAAACTGATGCGTGCACGGTAGACGTGAGCAGTTGAAACGTGCGAAAGAAACCGGTCGTAATTTCGCGGTGTAGAAAAACCGGCGTCATCCTTTTTTTTTTTTTGTTTATTTTTTAAAGCAAGCGTCCAACTTTTACTAACAAATATTAACATAAACACACACAATTTACCTTTCCTATCACACGATTTATTCTATCCCTATCGAATGATTTCATGCGTTATGCAATAATGCAAAACAAAAAGTTATCTGAGAATTAAAGCAAGAAGTAGATCGAGATTTAACAACAAACTGGACCAAATACGCCAGTGGCGTGACTACTGTTCTGTGGGAAGGAGCGATGGGGACAAACTGCCCCTACCTCACACACCTTAGAGAGAGAGAGAGAGAAAGAGAGAGAGAGAGAGAGAGAGAGAGAGAGAGAGAGAGAGAGAGAGAGAGAGAGAGAGAGAGTACTCACCGTGAACGAAAAATCTCGGTGGATAAACATCTCNCCCCCTTTCCATTCACCTAATTGCTAGATCATCGCCACTGAAATACAGTACTTCCAATGTGGACCTCAGAACGTACGTGACCAAAGGTTTTTGGACGTGATACCGCAGTCAAGGTCTAAGACTAGGCCTACGTGTTTGAAAAGATAAACTTAACTATTGTCAAACCAATGGAGTTTAAATCGGTAATTTGTCTTATATTACCACGTACAGTTCAGCTGGACCTCTTGTTTTTGAAAACGGTGAGCCTGAATATACTACTGCTAACGAGACCAGCCCTAAATTTTGATACCCCTATGCTCCCAGATCTCAGCCCTATGCTCCCACTGTCTTACCGGTCGTAAGTTCCTAGGCCGACCTTCCCGTATATCCCTGGATAATGAATGCATATTTCATCATAATGCATGATACTGAACAATATAATTACAGCCTACAAGACATTTTCTATAATTATGTGAGCAGTCGGGAAGTGTTAAGGCGAGTGAGCACTAGGCTCGCACGTGGAAGTTAGGGAACATAATTATTCAGGCAGCAGGTATTTAAGAATTAAATTGCTGTGAAGTTCGCGTCCCTGTTGTGTAGTGGTAGCACGTTCAGGCTTGCAAGCTGAGAGGACCTGGTTCGATTCGCGCAGGGACAGGAAATATTTTAGAGTAGGCTTTTTTTTTCGGCTCATCTTCTCAACAGTAATTTGGTAAATTCCCTGGTGACACACTTCCCTAACATCTAAAAAATTATCAGACTGAGCTCACATCCCCCTCCCCCCCCCCCC
>JAWQUT010000154.1:250626-266330 GCA_033807755.1 Ellobium chinense
CCAACATACCCGAAGCAAAAAAAAAAAAATCTAGTAACGCCATTCAAACAACATACCCATTAAAGCCCTAAAACTATATATCCACTGAATTCCAAAAACAATGTTACTGTCCTAACACCCCCCCCCCCCCCCCCCNAAAACAACATATCTTTCAAAACCCAAAATAACCTTTATCAGTCTCCCATATGACTCAAATGACAGAACATCTTCAGAAATTTTCTGCATTTCTCATCCCCTTAAATACATAAGGAACCTGTCGCAACACGGGATTAGCAGTGTTAGGGAAATGTTAGTCTGCAAACAAAAAAATGTTAATAAGAAAGAAGCCCAACGTCAGAGAATCATTCCCTTGTCCGATTGTCTGTGTGACCGACCGCTTGTCCCTCTCGTATCGCTGTTTTTACAGTACATGAAACTAAAATAAATTAGGGATTGAAAAAGGAATCTTTTAAATGATTTTATTTGAGGGGGTGGGGCGACGAGAGGGGCTGGGGAGTACGGAAGATGGAGAGAGGGAAGAGACGAAAGTTGGAGAAAGAAATGACATAAATTAGAATAAAAACAAGATGAGTTACAGAGGCGTAACCTGTTTTAGGATGGGGGTGGAGGGGAGTTGAGGNNNNGGGGGGGGGGGAGGGTAAGTCACTTATGATTCCTGACATCTTTGTGATTTCTGTGATTTAGAAAGCAATCCGTTTAGCAACCATGCTCCCCCCTCCCCCCTCCCCCAAAACACACAAATAAAAAGCTCCTGATAAGGAATGATACTTGATTATGTTATTCAAAACAGGTTACGCACGAGTAGCGTGAGAGATAGACGGCAGGAAAGAGAGAAGAGGACATAATGTTTGATATTAATAAAATGTGAAACATATATGAGGGAGACAGGGAAGAAGAAAGGGAGGGAGGGAGGAGGGAGGGTTGGTAAGATGGGAAATTCAAAAGGCACGAGAGATGCAGAGACAGTTCGCAAGATGGGGTAGCACTCCTCCATCGTTCACCTACAGTCCAGGAAAACGGAACAGTTTTTTTTTGTTTTCTTGAAGATAAATATATGGCCGTGGAGCTGGCTCTTCCTCTGCGATCGTTTGCCTGATTAGTCACATCCTTGTGGGACTTGAAGAGGCGCCTCCGCGTTTTCTGAATCCTGAAGCGTCTTCTGCTTGCAACTGTAACACAGTTGGAGTCTTCCTTTGGCCGCTTGATACTGTACCGGTTTCATAATATACTTTTAGTCAAGGTCCTATGGTATAACGCGATGTGATGTGGTGTGGTGTGTGGTGTGGTGTGGTGTGGTGTGGTGTGGTGTGGTGTGGTGTGGTGTGGTGTGGGTGGTGTGGTGCGGTTCTTGGGGAAAGGTTTGATGCGATGTTGTGCTGTGCAAGGTGATGTGTTGTGGTGCATGATGTGGGGTTGTTTGGTGAGGTATGGTGTGATATGATATGGTGTGGTGTGTTGTGGTATGGTGTGGTGTGGTGTGGTGTGGTGCGGTGCGATACAGTGCACTGCGATGCAGTGCAGTGCGATGTAGTTGATGTAGTGTGATTTGGTATGATATGATGCAGTGGTACGCCCTGGTAAGCGGCATTGCATTGTCGTATGGCTTCCTCCTTGTAACCTTCTCCTGGTGCATCGCTGTACAGAGGACATATCCAGGTCTGCTCCACCTCCTGTAGCAGCAACATTGGGACAGTAAGGCTCACTGTTCTCATCAGTTCCTGGTGGTTTGGCTGGATGGGCGGCTTCTCTCCTTTTATCCCCCTTCGACTGTCCACCTTCTCTTTTCTTTTCCTTCAGTTTCTAAAAGAGTTGCTCTTTCTCGGCCGCTCCATGCTACCGCCAGGCATATGGTTTTTTTTTCCTTTTAAATCGGTCCAGTACCCTGTGGGTTCTAGCCCTTCGGCACAGTTCCATGTAATAAAATCTGCTGTTTTTATCCAACTGCCATTATGGGCCATTAAAGAGTTTTCGATGATTATCTCAAGCCCCGGGAGAAGAGGTGTGACTCTGATGTCAATGAGGCCTGGACACTCAAATAAAGGGTGTTCAACTTTTTCAAAAGGGCAGTACATAACTGGCACACTGGGAGATGTTGGAACTGTATCCTGTTAAGATGCCTGTTAAGAGGATTACATTGTGTTCAGAGGCGGAAGATGATGATCTGGTACCTCCTTGGTAGAAATTGATCTTATCGTTCTGCCCTGGAGCAATCACCTATTTATACACCACCTACGACTCATCTGTTCATCCAGCCCTCTCTGTTGTTGGTTCTGATTATCTATTTTACAGTGCGATATGTAATTTTTCCGCTATATATTATATAGCGTTCCAGGTGGTGCGGCGCAGTCTGCCAGCTCATCTGCACGCTTGTTATTCATAACTCCTGGCAGAAGATTCAACTCAGCTTCTTTAAATAGCTGCTTTTGAAAAGTGGACTTCAGCCTGATCTCATCATTCCTCCTTTAGTTAGCTTCCACTTTAAATCAACAGTGACAATATGGACTCGTGTAGTGGAGATAGAGGGCAAGAATGAGTGACATTCCTTCTCCATCATTCACCAGCAGGCCATGAAGACGGGTCACTCACTTCCTAGAGGTATTCGTCAGTTCCGGAGGACTACTGAAATTGTGCTGTGATTACTCTGGGCCCTGGGGTTCAATGCGAGAGTGACCATCCCTGCCACAGTGTACGGTGAACATTTTAAGTGACCGTAATAAATAATGTGACTGAAGCGACGGTGCTACTCAGGAGGTGCCAATGCCTCTGTACGTCTACTGAAACAAGTCTTAGTGCTTTGTCATGAACTTCTATTTCTAATATTAGGCCTTGACAAAAAGGGGTTTTTTTTTGTTGTTTTTTTGTATGTATAATTTCCGCCTGCATCTCCATCCCACCTCCCTCCCATCTTCCCCTCGCGGAAAACAAAAAAGACTAAATATCATAGCACGGTAGTGCGGCTTGATATTCATCCTGACAATCCAAAATATGGGGAGGATTTCCAGATGTGTGCCTTCCTACAACATGCAGCGAAAAATGTGTAAAATTTGAAAATCACATTTTTCTTTCTTTGTGTATCCCCACAAACAAACAAACAGACAAACAAACAAACAAACAAACAAACAAACAAACAAACAAACAAACAAACCATCTCTTTTATACCAAGCCCATTAAAATCACATATAGAAATCCTTCCAAAAAATGTCAGGTCTGAGGTTTGTGGGTTCTGCTCCAATATATAAAGTTGGAAAGCCCTTTAGTAAAGACCCTCAATTCATCTTGCTAACTCACGTCTGATGTAAATAAGTGCCTGGTTTAAAGCAAGGGGTGGATCTGGGGGCTGCATTGTAGCAATTTGCAATGACTGTCATATTGTACATCTGTGATAAACACATCATTGAGACTAAAGCCGTAAGTAGGACACACCCCTGCCTTATAATGCAGGGGAGGGGCGACATGGAGGCCCAAGAGAAAGAAGGGAAAAAGCGGGGTAAAGAACAAAACAGACGAGACGAGAGGAGAAGGAAAGAAAATAAAAACAAAAAACACTGCTGCCACTGGCTGCCAGGGCAGTGTGTCACAATGTGTCCAGACACTGTGAACTCTTCAAAATAATATCAGTGCTAGACAATTCTGTACCCCCTGATCGAGGGTCGAGAAGGAAAACGAGGGGCCCTTTGATCGTCACTGTGGAAATAACGTTACATTTCACATTAAACTTTTTNACGAGAAAGGTTTAGTACTAAGCAGAGCCCATGGATTTAAAAACTTTTCACTGTTCCCTTTTAATACGAGGTAGAGCCTACCTTTTATATGCTCGGACTATTTCTACTAGTCCTATTGGTTTCAAATTCGGCAGAAATGTGCATACATGCTTTATAAGATCGGAAATTTTTTTTCACATTTCAACAAAAATGATATATGTTTTATGACTCGAAGTGTGAGGTGAAGTAAGGCCATCTTCGAACGTCAAAATGGAGCTAGACGCTCGTGATTTTCGAGCAATGATTTTGTATGACTACATAAGGGATTTAACGGCTATGGAATGTCTGGATCAGCTAACAGCAACATTGGAGAGTCTGCCCTTCCAAATCAACTGTTTACAAATGGTATCAGGAATTTTCATGTGGCAGAAAGACCACCAATGTAGACCCCTCCCCCGGAAGACCCGTCTCTGTAACTAAAAATGAAAACATAGAAGCTGTGCGAAAGTTGGTGGATAAAGACACGAGAATAACATGAGGAAATACAAGAGGAACTTGGCCTTTCATCCACTACTGTCTATAAAATATTACATGAACACTTAAAGCTAAGGAAGGTAGGTGCCCGGTGGGTACCCCATATGTTGACTGAGGATCAGAAAAGGGCTAGGGTTGAGTTTTGTCAAACCATGCTCAGAGAATATGATGAAAGCCGGTCAAAGTCTGTGTATAAAGTGGAGCCATTCCTTTGTCTCTTGGTTTAGGGGGATGCAGTCGTGCCTCAGTGCTAATGGAGAGTCTGCCCTTCAAGAAGTTGTAACAGTTTTAGCGCTTTCGGACCTGGTTAGTCTGAACATATAAAAGGTATACCTCATACAAAGGGAAAACACAAAAAGAATGGAGCACTGTCTGAATGGTTGAAGAAGCACACGAAAGACTAGAGCGACCTGAGAGAAGTAAATCTACTAGATTAAATCGAAATTAAGAACATCACTAGACTACTTATCTCAAATGTTTCTCGATGAAATTCGTCGTTCTCTGGAGAAGACAACCATGATTCCGGTGCTGCTGACAGCGTTGGTGTGCGTGCTTCGATGACTGTCGACACTTTGGCCGAACATTGTCTCCAGGGGTATCTTGCAGCTAGGATTGGAAGATGCTGAAACCCGCCCAGACGTGGAGATAACGCTTGCGCTGTCTTTTCTTTCTCAAACAAAGCCTGCACAAATCGATGGTACTCAAAATTTGCCGCCCTTGTGTAGAGGTAATCTCAACACAGGCCTGGTGCGCTCGCTCCAGTGTCGACTTCATGACCACGTGTCGTCTTACTCTTTGCTAACATTAAAGTGACCGTATGCGCTCTCACGTCGTGCACGCCTGAATCATCCAACGGTCACCCACATACTGATGAGCTTTGAACCCTTTCCGAACTTATGAGCCTTCAAAACACAGTTCAGCTTCTTCTCGTGCAGTTAAGCCTATTTCGAGAGTAGGACTACACAATACACATTGCGTTTTTTTTTTTTTTTTGGTCCCTTGAGCAGACAATGGATTGGCGCGATACCCTGACTCGTTAAAATAACAGTCTCAAAACATCAACACAAGGATGAACTGATTACAGAGAGGAAAGGATGTAAAACTTTTGGACTTCAATGTCTGTTGGCTACTTTGAAGCAATCCCATTATGCTGACAAATCACCTCTAATTTCTTAAACAAATGCTACAGGTTGTCGTCTAAGTGAAAAAAAAGTCTAATCGAGACCTATTTCCCTTACATATGCTTTAAAAATATTGTTCAGAATGTTATATGCGAACCGTCTGGACATCCCTTGCGGAATAGGCAACACAAATTCAGTTTTGTTGTTTTTTTAAGTTTATGACACAATGCATTGAAAACTGGGTGTGCTGAGTGAATAGTTCACTCAAGCATGAGTTCTTTCCTCAGCTAGTTTTTATTTACTGATTGAAAGACTAAAGCCATGAGGAAATCGGGGGAGGGGATAGAGAGGAGGACAAACAGAGAGGGCGGGAGGGGTGAGGGTGTGGAGAGGGTGCTTGACTTCTAATTAGTGGCGAAATAAAAATATTAGAAAAACGAGGAGCAGAAGGATTAGACTTCTCTGCTAAACAGTTCGACTCCCCCCCTTCCCCTTACTCTGCATTTTAGATATATAAATAAATTCTCTGATCCCAAACCCAGAAAAAAGAGACTGATGCTGATGCAGAGGTTATCAGAAAATAGGCGCGAACGAATAGGGTATTGGGACTCTGAGGGGTTTGTTGGTATAGTGATGCTGGTCTTACGCTCTTAGACATCTTAGATTGATTGGTTGATCAAGTGTTTGACTGACTGATCAATCGATTGACTGATCATGTTCGATCGATTGATTGATTGGTTGGTTGGTTGGTTGGTTGGTTGGTAGGTTGGTTGATTAGCTGGCTAATGGATGAGCTAATCAGTTGATTGATAGATTAATATGTTCAATGATATAATTTTTGGTTTAATGTTTGATCTGCCCCATGATTTGTAATTCGCATATTCCGTAAACCAGATTTTGGTCCGATATTTTTTCTTAATAAAACTTATTAAATCTTGACACCCGGCATTCCTCCATGCAAATACCCTGTTTCCCAAGCCAATGCTTGGGAAAACAAAAAGTCAATCTTAGGAAAAGGTCGACTGAGACAAAAAATATACCTCCACTAGTGTCATGCCGACGTCACTTCTCTCCGTCAGTTATCCACCTCACCAGAAGTTCTACAGTTCTGTGTGCATTAATCGAATTTGTTAGCCTATTCAGATTATATTCTGTCTTTATCTTCCTCTACTTAGTCCATCATTTAAATTTCCAGTCAATATCAAATGCTCCAGGTGTTGTTATATCATTACATGCAGACATCCTATGTTTTGTGCTTGTTTGTACTTTGATGTTCATGTAATCCAAAAAATTTGTGACTTAGAGGTAGTAAATAGTTGCTATCCTTGTCCACACATCATTGGTTGGATATACTGGATATACCACATTGACAAATGCTTCAGTTGGGAGTGGGTAGTTGGAAATTTCACAACATTGCCGTTTACACAGTGTCCAGTTGTTCCCCAGATGGGGTAAGGAGACTAGAAAAGTAGTATGAATTGTATTTTAATGATGATTTTTAGTGATGAAAAATTAGAAACTGTTGTAAGGATATGCAAGAGTGAGAAAGACAAAACATGAATGAATGTGGGAGAAAGAGGAGGGTACATATAATACTGGCCAGTGCATGTTAATATAAGAGATTGAATTTATGCATGTATTTTGTACCGTAGTTGGTGGGAACACGTGAAAATTATATAGACAAAGACTTTTTCTTCTTTTTTTTCCCCTTCCTTTCACCTCTTTAAGCAGTTTTTCTTTCTTTTACTTTGCTCGGCTAATGTACTTATTGTGTTTTCTTGGAGATATGAGAGCCAGCTCCTTATTCCGCCTAACACCCCCACGTTATTCGATCCGAGTGGGATCATCGTCCAAAGTTTGCACTATCTCAGCTACCTAGAAAAGTCACCCCGTCTCGTTTGCATTCCCTAATTTACCACCAGATTACAAATATGCTGGTAAACTCATGTGTTTTAAAACATTTGAACGTTTTTTTTCCCCCAAAATGGAAAGTATTCATAAGTGTTAGTCAGGTGAGATTCCATTCCACTAGTGCCATTGCTCCAGTTTAAGGAGAACTTACTCGTATCTACAGGAAAACGCTTTTGATACGCTAAAACATAAGTGAACTGTGACTATAGTCCGTCAGAGAGTACACGGCTTTCGTTTTGTTGAAATATGTTCGGTTGGCTTCGACCAATCTTGCTCAAATTTTGCATAGCTTATCTTTCAATTTGTCCGAACCAGAACAATTTTTTGACACTGATAGAGTTTGAAGTAAGAAAGTTTTCTTCATAAAGTTCTATAACAACTCGCCTGCAGGGAAATGGTGAACATTAGCGTTTTCACAGCTTTTTAAAGTTTAATTTAAGTTTAACCTCAAGAAAAGTAAAAGCCTTTCGCAATGGTAAAAAGACTGAATAGTTTTACTTTATTAAAACCAAAACACTATAATCCAACTCATTGCAATATGCAGGGTTCACAAAGCCAGAGTAGAATGCATAATCTATAGTGCGTTCACAAATTAATAAACAATTAATAATAATGTATTTTGCCCATGTATCACGTCTGTGGTGTGGGTTTATTCCTAATAAAGTTGTTAAACTTGTAGTTGTTAACAAGCTTTTTATTTAATACCTTTTTCCTAATAAACGGATTGTTTCGAAATTGTGCATTCGAGCATAAAACCAGTTTGTCTTCACAGGAAATATTTTTTTGCTTCTTTTTCCTGTGTTCGTTGTAAAAAACAGATGGGTGCATGAATAATTCATATAAAAAAGAAGTTACCACAGGTTTTATTAATTTGAAAAAAAATTGTTGCGGAGAACTCATTGAAAATCAGACTACAATAAAATAATATAGGGAACTTCCCAGTTTTTGACCAGAAGGGCAGTTTCATTGTAAACTTTTATTTGAGTAAAAGCCAAAAAACAACATTCAAAAAGGAGCAATGATGGGCTATAAGAAAGAGTGCGGACTCACATAGATTATAGACATAATACCTCTGCAGGTAAATAAAGTAGGTACGATAATAAGGAAAGAAGCTGAAATGCAGAAAGCAAAAGAAAAGACAAGAGTGATTGAGAGGTTCATATTTTATTATAATCGACAAAGACAAACTGAGACAAGGCATTAGTAGGAAGGAATTAAAGGAAGAAGATACCCAATCTACTGCCTAATCCCATTGGTGTCATAGAGGTCCTAAAACAATCGATGAATGTCGCTCCATGGGCGATCTGTCCGTGGAGTCCCCAAGCTCACAACACAGAACCCTCATTGTCTTGTTGTGAACGAAGTGGCCAGGAAGCCAAAAGTGCTTTCCGATAGATTTTTTTCGTCAATATCTCGTATCACATTTTTATGCCATAGAAATCCTTCTGAGGGAAATTTGGAAGTTCCCATCATTTGTACAGGTCAAGTTTAGACAATTTCCCTATGTACTTCCAGAGAGTGAGGGTGTTTTGAACGATACAGCTAGCAGTCAACAGCGCAGTAGTATTCCTGTACATGCTGAGCATTAAGTCAAGATTGTCGAGCGCAAAGTTTCTTATCAAACTCTGTAGCATGTAAAAGCAATGTACTTATATGGAACTGTTTCAGTTTCGGAGCAAATGTGTATCACACGGCTTTTCAGGTCTCGGTTATGTTGTGTATTTTTTTAGATTTTATATCTTGTATACATATGACATCTAAATAAATCATAAAAAGATTGTGAACTCACTGTCGCCGGGATAGAAGGNGCGTTGAAGTCGAGGCATCTCAGTCAGAATTATGATTTTTTTGGGAGAAGACCTGCTGAGCGTAAGTTAGTTACCGAATAGCACACTCGTAAACGAAGTATAGTGTTGACAGTGTTATAAAGCTGGATAATAGTGATGATGTGAAGGTGGCCATGGGCCGTAATATTAAGCGATTTTTGCAATCACTAGAGATAAAGATAACTATATATATGACTATGTACTAGTGTAAGCTTTTAGCCGTAGCATAGATTGACTATAATTATGCGTATTATTCTTGTTTACTGTAGCTCCTATAATAAGGGCTGGAATCGAGAGGACGGTGTGGTCCTAATATAGAGGGACGTAACTACGAATGTTTATTCCTGTTTATTCTAACTTTCTATGATAAGGCCTAGAACAGAGTGTTCAATGGTCGGCCTAGAAATGACCGTGTGATGAATAAGTCTAGCGTCAGGGGCGGAGAACCGTCTACCGGTTGGGACCCGCACTCCCTGGGCATGATCTGTTCTGGAAATGTATGATGCATCACCTGCTCGAGACCTGTTTTGAACATAGGTTATGAATCATCTCTTGAAGTCGGGTATCGGAGCATAATCTGCATCATCTCCGTGGGTCACATCCTGCTTCGTGCTCGAGGGTGATACTGGGATCGTCATCTGTTTCGTCATCGTCATCGTCCTGTCCTCATCGCCTGGGTTGTCCTCTGGTCTTGTGACTCTCGTCCCTCCGCAGGAGCCTGTAATGGACAGGGCTCCGTGAGTCACAGCACCGTTGCACGCCAGACTATTAAGTTACGTAGTAATTGTTGTGGTTGTAGGTACTTGTAAGGTGTTGTAGTAATTATTGTTATTTGTACTGTATATATATCTATACTTGTAGAATTAAAACAGTTTTGTTATACTCTTATTCGCTATGCTGTGGAGTGAGTTGTGAGTGAGTGTTAGTGTGCGCATGTAGAGTGGTAGCTGAGTGTCAGTACTATCTCCATTGTATTACTCTTGTTCCCATCAGTACCCTTCTTACTCTTTCGGATGGTGTGTCTGTTCGCTCTGTGAGAGGGGTTTTCGTGATCGTTGTCCTGTCTCTTCTCCTTGTCCTACCGTCCCTCTTTCTCTGGTGCGTCTGGGGTAGGGGCGGTTTGTGACAGAGGACTCATGTGAGGGATAAATTAGGGCCTGTCCCACTTGCCACATGCAAAGTTTAAGTAGAAAATAATCAATATCTTCATTAATTTTCAAAACATTAAAATGATGTGAACATTGAAAATCAACATTATTTAACAATTCTTTGGTTTTTTTTATACACATAGGTGCATTTCCCTTGGAATAATGTTGAAATGAATGTCTATCTCTTAGCTGTGACTAACTCCTGTAACGACACTTCTAAAATTCTTATTCAGCAAGCGCTGAATTTACAACTTAATATTTGACTTTTGTCCAGAAAAGTGCTCCTGTCTTGCTGCAATATGGCTGATAAAGAATGTGGTTGCTTTCACTCAAATTGATGGTGGAATCTTCTCTTCACAATGTTGATGAGTTAATCGTTAGGCTTACTCCTATAACACTTGTTATCTCTTATATTCTAATTAGCTGCGGTGATCTTCTTATACGTGTCTGATGGCATTACATGCACAGCTTCTCATAACAAGTTGACCTGGAAGATGAACATTGTCATTTTAAACTAATCTGTTGATTTTCACTCCTGTTACACTCACTGCTGCAACAATCACTGTTTACGTCATGTTACAATTGTGAGGATATTTAAATGAGAGGAACACAATTTGGTAATTTCGGGCACGTTTCAAGGAAATGTTTTATTAAATTTTTTTCAGTTTGTTGTAAAAAACATTATTCTTAGAATTTACTCCAACTGAGCATCCCTCACTCCTGTAACATTTCATGACTGTAACAAAGCAAGACATACTGGATCTTGTCCTTGTTACCAAGCTATCTGTACAAGCCAGCATTCTATATATTATTTGTGTAAAACTTGTTAAATAGGCAAAACAAAAAATGCTCTAAGCAAAAAAGTTACCAGTATTGAGAAAGGTCAGGNATGTCTGTCTCTTAGCTGTGACTAACTCCTGTAACGACACTACTAAAATTCTTATTCGGCAAGCGCTGAATTTACAACTTAATATTTGACGTTTGTCCAGAAAAGTGCTCCTGTCTTGCTGCAATATGGCTGATAAAGAATGTGGTTGTTTTCACTCAAATTGATGGTGGAATCTTCTCTTCACAATGTTGAGAAGTTAATCGTTAGGCTTACTCCTATAACACTTGTTATCTCTTATATTCTAATTAGCTGCGGTGATCTTCTTATACGTGTCTGATGGCATTCCATGCACAGCTTCTCATAACAAGTTGACCTGGAAGATGAACATTGTCATTTTAAACTAATCTGTTGATTTTCACTCCTGTTACACTCACTGCTGCAACAATCACTGTTTACGACATGTTACAATTGTGAGGCTATTTAAATGAGAGGAACACATTTTGGTAATTTCGGGCACGTTTCAAGGAAATGTTCATTAATTTTTTTCAGTTTGTTGTAAAAAACATTACTCTTAGAATTTACTCCAACTGAACATCCCTCACTCCTGTAACATTTCATGACTGTAACAAAGCAAGACATACTGGATCTTGTCCTTGTTACCAAGCTATCTGTACAAGCCAGCATTCTATATATTATTTGTGTAAAACTTGTTAAATAGGCAAAACAAAAAATGCTCTAAGCAAAAAAGTTACCAGTATTGAGAAAGGTCAGGTCAGGATATTTTTGATTTGCATATTACAGAAATCCTTCTGTGATTTCTGCAGACATCATAATAATCAAAATACATTTCTTATTTAATCCTATCAGCCAGTCTTCAAAGCACAACACCTGTTTCTGAATAAGTTAGATATTTGTTTTGTGGGGTCTATTAATGAATAGGTTATAAAAGTAAGTTTTCACTTCAGTTGATTCTGGACCAGCAGTCTAAGAGAGATTTAAAATCAAAACTTGCTCTGTCAGGACACGCAAACAAATAAGTAAATAATTCTGCCATAAACATTTTGTAAATTTCTGCCACCCGATTTGCCCAAGATTTGAATTTTTTCCCATATGGAATCTGCTTATCTCATTTCAGTCAGATTTTGAGGAGGTGAAACAAAATTTCTATTAAAAAAAAAAAAATCCAACATGTCTTAATTTTGCCCTCATAAATTAAGCTTGTCTTTTTTTTTTCTCTTTTACATTCAAGGCAGAAGGGTTAAGCCAGTGTAGCTGGGATCTCACAAATGAGACAAAATGTTTCGGTGCTTTTTTTTGTGTGTGTGTGTGTAATGTTCTTGTTGTTACTGTTGTTGCTGTTGTTGTTTTGTTGTTGTTATTTTAGTCAATAATCATGTGACTTGCTCTGCCTGTGTGTATTGGAATGTAGCAGTACAAAGATAGCCAAATTTTCAAATTTTCTGTCGTTGAAATTACCAATCTGTCTATGACTGTAACTTTAAAAATAAGGTATTCTGACGAAAGTTCTTTCCATAGACATTTTAGACTACATGTTTAAGTTACAAACGAAAGTCCATCGTGTACTTAACCCTCTAGTGCCCAGCCCTATTTACAATGGCACAAAAATTCCGAGCTCCAGTTTTTGGATCACTTCTGGTTCCACTATGCTGGAACAAGCATCAGAATGATGATAATAATAATAATAATAATAATAATAATAATAATAATAATNTTATTTTAGTCAATAATCATGTGACTTGCTCTGCCTGTGTGTATTGGAATGTAGCAGTACAAAGATAGCCAAATTTGCAAATTTTCTGTCGTTGAAATTACCAATCTGTCTATGACTGTAACTTTAAAAATAAGGTGTTCTGACGAAAGTTCTTTCCATAGACATTTTAGACTACATGTTTAAGTTACAAACAAAAGTCCATCGTGTACTTAACGTCATATTTACTATTTTGCATAAAAACCCTGCGTTTAGGTTTCTCAGTGTAATCAGTGGCACTCATAACTTTGCTATTCAGCATTTGCTCTTGTTTAAGATGGCTTATGACGGGCACTTCCCAGGAGCTAAAATCTCTTTTGCCGTACTTCGATATGGGCAAAATTTGAGTTTGCGATATTTTCCTCCCCTGCCTCGTGTATCATCTTATTTCAAAGACTATCTGTCTCGTACAGCGCGAAATCTCAACACTGGCCTGAGGCCCTGCTGGTGACGATTTCGAGTCGAAGTGTTGGACACCAAGCGTCCATAATCAATTTCCGAAACTTTGGGTTGAAAATCACATAAATAAAGAAGTTGCAGGCGCTGTTGAAATAAAGCATGAAATTATTGATCTGTATCCAAATATTGTTAAAGAAAATCCAGTAGATATCTTGCTTTGGCCATAGTGGTAATGCATAAATAACGATAGTCAGTTGTGTAAGAGAAGACACTACACACACCATCAACAATGTCTTAGTCGCCCGGGAGGATGAGACCTTTATTGATCCTCCTGAAATCATCGTATTCCTTCTCCGCAGGGCGACGCTTACTTTGATAGCTATAAGAATACAGCTTACATTGACCAGTGCAAACGGTACTACACCGGATAGATAGTTCCACACATCCATTATGAGCTGTGCTGCATCATTCTGTCCAAGATCTGAAATCAACATGTACAACATGCTCTCTTCTTGCTTGTAAAAAACCATATACGACAGAAAGCACACAACCCCCATTGGTATCCAGAAAATAAAAATGCCAAGGATGACCAACCATGTGCGCTTTAATGTCACGATTCTTGAAAAATTTAGAGGTAAAAACACGGCAATTAAACGTTCGAAGGTTATGGCAACTATTAGGGAATTGGATATCCTTGCACCATACACACGAAGTGCATTGATTGAAATGGCAGAATAAAAGCACACGACTGCTGGTGTATAAGGCATTTCCCAGCCAGTGTAAAAGAATGATACATTACTACGATCATATGTGAAAAATACAGCGATATTTAGGGTTCCTAGAAGGCACAGTGAGTCTGACATAGCCAAAGCCAGAAGGAAAATATTGGAGGGCTGGTCGAGTCCACAGCGTTTCACAAATATACCGCTGACGACGTTACCTACTATACCAACAACTCCAATAATTGGAAATAGTACGACGTCGAAATAATACATAACTGTAGTGTAAAGTTCCAGACTCATGATTGTTTCCCATATCAAATACGGTTCTGTGAATGTTCCATTCGGCGAAGATGCGAAGCTTTCATATTTGCTGATATTATCATCTCGTTGAAGCATTTTCGTTAGGAGTGAGATGGACTTGTACACAGACTGGGCAAGGTAGGGAGAAAGCTATACAGATGACGTCCGTTGTCCAATGTCTTTCACATCAACCAAGACAAGGAGACAAGTAACTGGCACAAAAGAATTTGTTTATGTAGGCTGAACCAAAATGAAAACTTCTGTAAGAGACTGGAAAGTTTCTACTTCGAGATTTAAACTCTATAGGACTTACTCGTTTTAGAGGATTGTGGTCTTGATGAAGTGTATAGGTATGATGATTATGTGTCTGTGGTCTGATTCAGTGACGGTGAATTCCACTCATGACTTAGTTCCAGAGGCGTAGCGAGGGTGAATTTTTTGATAATCTAACACTGACATCTAACCAGCCGTCCGAAACCGTCAATGGCCGACTGGGATTAAGATTTCGCATAACATTTACCACGAACTGTTTTGGTACTGGATATATAAGGGTATTACAGTTGTCATCAGCCTTTCTTTATACATCAGAGTAAAAAGAACAACTGTTGGATGGCTGCAGTTTTGGGGTTTTAATAGGTGTTCATTGTTCCAAATAGGACAGAAGCCTTGTCACTTGTTATACCATAAAGTTTAAGTGAAATATATATACTTTTTGAATGGAGAATCAATCAATTTTGACCAAATTGTCCATTAAAGCTAAAAAAAGAAAAAGAAGCAAAGAGCCAGTGAGTTATTTGGAAGCCAAGGGCTTTTAAAAATGAACAAAATACCGTGTATTTGTAGCTAAAAGAGCCAAATCTGGCAACTCTTAAAACAACCTGCGAAGCCATTCTCGGTAAAGATCTTGTCACTCTTGAGCAAAAAGAGAACAATAACAGCCAGCGGAGCTGGTAATCTACTTCTCCCTCAGATTACTTGGCACATTTATCTCAATAGTTTGTCTCGTGACCCAGCCTTAGAGGCAATATATTGTGCATATGGAAGTGCTGAGTCTGAGGGACAGTGTATGGGGTTTCAGATTATCGGTGAGTAAAACTTGCAAACCGTGACAAAATCATATTGTCGATGCCTGTTAATAGCTTGTAGGTACATATTACGAGCGTGATGTTTAAAAATTTTACAAAACATTTCGGATTAGTTAAACGTTATTGGAAAAATACGACAGTATACCCGTAATTTCAGATTCATAAATTACATGGACGCTACCTCCCTGCTCAGTTCAATGTTTTATGTGGCCTCAAATGTATTATGAAGTGTGCATTATATAGTCTAGCTCTGGGCTAAGTATTACATTATGTAGTCTTTCTTGGCCTCAGTTCAATGTATTATGAAGTCCACCTATGGCGTCAATATGGTGTATTATGAAATATCATATCTATGCCTCC
>JAWQUT010000154.1:274639-285235 GCA_033807755.1 Ellobium chinense
ATATAGCACGATTCAGGACATCTCTCTCTCTCTCTCTCTCTCTCTCTCTCTCAACATACATGTATTCGCGTCGCGTCATGATGACTTAGCGTGTTTTCCTGTTTCATTCAATTTAGTCATAAAAGCAAAGAATAGAGATCGTTTGATCAAAAAAAAAAAAAAAACAGAAAAACACACACACACACAATAATACCAGACTAATAAAAATATACGTGCGCAAACTGACTCAGTGAACCGTTGCCCAGAAATTTCTGGAGTACGTCCCTTGCTTTGCTGAAAAAGAGATGATAAAATGAACTAGTACACACATACACTTCAAAATTGATGGTCCCTGTCGGAGTACCGTCCTTTTTGTGAATAACGGTTGAAATTTTAACAAACTGAAGAGAGCCAGCTCCTTATTCTGCCTAACAGCTGCATCTTTTTCGGCCCCAAGGGGATCGTCGATCGAAGTTCGCACCTTTTCAGCCACTATAGAAGTCATCCCGTCCCGTCTGCATTCCCTAATTTACCAGCGGTCTTCAATTAGGCCTGTAAACTCGCATGTTTTCAAACACTTGAAAGGTTTATTTTTAAAAAATGACAACTCTCAATAAGTATCAGTCAGCTTGAAATTCCATTCCACCAGTGACATTGCGCTTTGGAAAAAAACAATACCGACTATGCCAATTGTCGAAAGTAAGCATACTTGCGATCGATTTGCCTGTACTAACGCATGTACTAAAGGGCGAAAAACATTCATAAAATTACCTCCCGTTCACTCTTTAGTGATTTTATGGAAAACTTGTCTATAGACAACGCTTTTGGTACGCTAAAATATAAGTGAATTGTGACTAATATAGCCCATGTCGAAAGTGTTATCTTCTGTCATCTCTTGCAGTTTTAACAAAATTAATGTTATAAATCAAAGCAATTAAGAATTATTTTATGAGATTTATGAATTACGGTCTTAAAAAAAAAAAAAAGAATATTTTGCTCTGCAGCTGAAAATTCCTAAATTTAGGCGATTTTCCGTGCAAGGCTAATCTGAACAGAGAATTTAGAATCAACCTAAAAAAAACAGAAAAATAAAAGCCTTTGGCAAGGGCCAAACGACTTAACAGCTTCATTTTATCGAAGCCAAAACACTGTAAACAAACTTATTGCAAGATGCAGGGTTGACGAAGCCGTAGTGGAATGCATCGTCTAGCCTCGTCCACTCCCAGTTAGCGGCGGCTCTGCTGCTGGTCAAGGATCGGTAGAAGAAGACTTCAGAAGCATCTGTTGTTGCAGTAGTGAATGGCGCAGGGTCTTGCATATGGACAGCGAAAAGTCTTTGCGTCCGAAGCTGGTCAAAGGACGACCCACTTTGTAAAACACAGGTCGATGGGGCTGAAGACTGCATGAGATCCTCCAGCAACAGTGAGATGACTCTCCAATTGGACAAAGTCCATTTAGACCGGGTGATAGGCGATATGCAACCTTGTGATTTTCCAGAGGAAGAAGAGGGAAGGACGCCAATGAACCACGTCAGCTTTTCAGGACTCAGATCTTGGCTTTTCCGTTTCAGGAACCACGGGTGTAGGTCATTTCCCCTGGTCTCGGGTGCCTCAAATCAAAGAGAAACAGAGGCTCTGGCCATCGGAAAGTCTACGACGACAGTTTAATGTGACCAAGGAGGTACAACTGAATTCAAAGATTTCCAGAGTTTGTTCCATAACAAGCCAAGAGCCTTTGAAGAAGAGCAACTACCTCGCTGTTCCCTAACGGGCCAAAGGCCACATCCCTTAGAAGTTCAAAACTAGATTTCTGCATACAACCACTTAGCCCTAAGGGACGTTAAATGCCACATTTCCAGACAGGATGGCCTTTCTCCACAGGAAATTACATACCACAAATGGGGGGATTGTACCTTGACAGGGTAAATCTATTTACTTGGGTATGGGCCAAGCTACACGTTGGGGAATGAAGCCATACTAAAAAGCTACTTATCTGCTCAGAGACTCTTTCTGGACACTATACCGTTGGCGTGCTCATTCTTTACTTACAGGCCTCGCGTTAGGTATCAGCATACTCTTAGCAATTTCTTAATGAGACCAAGACTACGTTTTTGTCCTTAAGTAAGTCTGGCCCTAGATCCATTTAAAAGTGGACTTGGGATTGGGTAATAAAGCTTCATACAATTTTAGTTTCACATAAGAATTTCCCTCCTTCCCTCACTCGTAGTAAAAAAAAAAACAAACTAAAAATCAAAGGCGTATTGGTCTGTGGAACGCTTGGGATTGCAGATCTCTTGGGACATTTTTATATTGTGGTTATGTAGTTGAGAACAGCAAATTTAACGTTTCGGAGCGACTTCTACACACACGCTCTCTCCTTTGTCTAGGGGAAGCATTTCCGGTGTGTAGAACTTACTGCTGGAAAGAAGGCGCAGAACCTCAAGACTAACAATTTTGATTCGCCCACACTATTTCTGTAACCTGCTTTCATCAGAGAACATCTTGCGTTGAAGGGTTCCTGGCTCGTATACTTGCCTTAAAAGAAAGCTAAAAGGCGTCACTTTTATGAAACACATTTCCTGATATAACATCTCCTGCCTTCACAAATTCTAACATGCCACTACTATCGAAAATGCCTTAGTGCGGCTGCTTTAGGTTTTTAAAATTGTTTTTGTTCTATTAAAGGCTTTATATCTGTCGGCTTTCATGACACAACTTTCTATATATGAGTTTTTTGTTTTTTTATTTACAAGTAGGAAGAAAGTTACACCAATAAAAAAGAAAAGATCGCAGTCTGGTCCTTTCTTTAACGCTGTTTTCATTCATACAGGACTGTACCGGCATTGAAGCCAAGTGCCTTTCTCTTAGTTTACTTGCAAGGTGAAGTCTCATGCTATGATGGATGGAACACTTTCATTTGGAAACTTAAAAAAAAAAAGTTTGCAAGGGGTCGATAGTTGTTACAAGCTCAGAGAACTCTTTCGTTAAGGGGAGGCACCACCCCTTTCCAAAGGATGTAATGCACATGACATGGTGTGCAACTTATCACCATGACTGCAGTTGATTCCTAGGCAAACTTGCACATCAAAGTGCTGAACGGTTCATTTTTCTCCCCCAAGGATGATGATCTCAGAGCAACAGTCATTTGCGATGGCTTCATTTTTTTTAATCCCTGATTTCATCCACGTCTCTCAAAAAGGGTATTCATGATCCTATGAGGCTTTTTTCTGATTTTATGTCTGGATATAAAGTTGCTTATTTCATCATCAAAAAGTATTGCTAGTTCTAATAATTCTGCGCTAAGATAGAAAATCCAGAAAAACCTCCAATAGGATCTTACATAAACGATCTAAGAGATTTGGGTGAAATTTGAAGTCAAATAATTGATGCCATCGTAATAGACACTTGTTCTAAGATCATCGCCCTTGAGGAAGAAAATATGCACCATTTAGCACGTTGGTGTGTAATTTTGCATAGAAATCCTGTGCAATCATGGGGATAAGTTGCACATTATGTTATGTGTATCTCAATGTTTGGAAAAGGGTAGTGCTTACACTTAAGCGGCACTGAATTTATAAAGACGTTATCCAGATGCATGAATGAAACAAGTTTAGTATACCGATTTCTTCTATGCCAATAATATGCTTGACTAATCCACCTTAGCATTCAAACTTAAAGAAAAGACGTGTGTGTGTGTGTGTGTGTGTGTGTGTGTGTGTGTGTGTGTGTGTGTGTGTGTTAATAATAGCTTTTGTGAAAACTCAGCAAGATGCCTGAATGTTGTTTTAAACTTATCGAAAGGATATTGTCGTCTCTCTTTTTTAAGCTCTACTGAAATATCTGTGCGAGTTAATGCATTACCCCCATCGAACTCTTAGTTGTGAGATTCAGTATGCTAAGTTTTAGAAATTTGCCAGTCAGGCTTGGCATACCTTTTAGAAAATGGGTATTGTTTCCCTAGTTTATATTATAATAAAAGCGAACCTAAGTGGGGCTCAGCATTCCAGTCAGCAATAGTTAATAGTGATAGCACAGAGGCCTTTTGAAAAAAATCTGCACATAATATCATTAATTTTACTAAATTTGGTTGTAGGAAAATAAGCGTCACTCTGTTCTCAATAGATGAGCCAAGTTTGGACAGATTGTATTTTTTTCCTGTAGTTCTTCTTTGCTTTTCTTCAATTTGTAGAATTCAGAGAAGCACATAAAGGTAAAGTATTTTGAAGTCGATTCCTCTACAAACTATATTAAATAAAGAAGTCTCTTGTTAGAATTCCGGTGCGTTGGAAATGAGAAGAGCGGAATCTTAGCCTGAACGCGATTTTAATCAATGATCTATGGTAGCCAGGAGAGATAGGTAAAGACTGCATTGTCTCTTGATCACCACTACATATAAAGTTGATCATCCAGCATGCCATCGGTGGAACAAAGCGTGTGTTCTCGATATGGGTGAGTTGCCTACGCCTTGTTACAGCATGACATTTTCATGTAGGCGAGATCTAACAAGATAGCCGCAATTTGACCCATATTAAGCCAGTAAAAATTATCATTCTCGTGGGGGAGAGAGCAAAATTCACAGCGGTCAGTAATACGGGATCTTAGATGTAGAACGTTCGTGCAGATGGGATGTTAAGAGAGTTAATTTACAGAGGAAAAAAAAAGATTTTTACGGATAAAGCAGAATGTTAAATTCCTTGTCTTCTTTTGTATGCGTTATGTACAAAATTTATCTAGATAACTAACTATTTCCGCCTTTAAGCAGTGTCTTTTTATTGTTTGTCTCAGATAATGCATTTATTGTGCTTTTCCTGTCAATATTCCTCTCTTGTAATGAATAGGTTTGTTAAGTGTGAACTGAATTGCTTTGGCTAACGCCTAATAAAGATTTTGAAGTTGAACTTAATCCTAACTGAAATGTGATGTTGAGGGATGATATATAGTCAGAAACTGTACAGTATTATAGATGAAAATGTTCAGTTTTGCGGTACATTTCATGAGGTTTAATATGGCGTAGAGCCCATGGATAACGAAATGTCGCTGGGTCTTTTGTGATGAAAACATGAATTGACGCCCTTAGGCACTTGACAGACGCGGAATCTCCAGGTCCTTAAGAGCAGGCACTACCCGTTTCAGAGGTTATAATGCATATACTGTGGTGTGTAACTTATCACCCTGAATGTATTTGATTTGTGTGCAAAACTGCATACCAAAGTGATGAATAATGCATTTTTCTTAGGACAGTTGTCATTTGCCAAAGTGCCAGTTGTTTGACACCAAATTTTACTTACGTCTTTTGGATGCTTTTATGCATGATCCCAAGTAAGCTTTCCTGGAATGTCTGTTTTAATTATGGGGAACTAGTAACACCTTTGATGTAAAATGAAATAAAATTGTATTGAGAAAGATAATGATAATAAAAATTTTCAAAAAACCTCCCTACAATCATACATTAAGGTAAGAAAAAAAAAGGCTGAAATTCGTTGTCAAACAACTGGTGTTATGCCAACTGACAATTCCCATAAAACCATCACCTTGAGACAAAGTATGCACCATTTCAGAAATTAGGTGTGCAATTTCGCAAAGACATGCAACGCACGTATGATGAGAAGTTGCACACTATATTAGGTACATCATAACCTTCAAGAAAGAGTGATGCTTTTCCTTAATTTTGCACCATTCAATCGTTATCTTTAGAGGGAGCGTGTGTGGCCAAATGGTTACGGCGTTTGATTCAAGATCTAAAGGTCGTGGGTTCGATTCCCGGCCATGGTCATGTTGAGAATGCCTTGGGAAAGCATTTTATTCACATTTTTATTAGTACACCCATCTGTAAAATAGGTACCTCGCTTTAGCCAGCGGAAGATATTGTCGGAAAGCTTGTGATTAGCGTCTGTATATAGCAGCTGCACTGCACACTCCCTAACGAGTTGAGAAATTTCTAAACTGATCAGGCCTGCTATGGGTAATAATAGTGTAAAGTCGCGTGAGCAGGGTTAAGCCTGGATACGAGACCTATAAACCGTATTATTATTAAGGCAAGTCCAGATGACAAATAGCTGTGGACACTGTCCTGATTCAGATGGATTCAATTTCATATTTCAAGTACATTTACCAGATGTTTTTGTAATAATTTTCTTTACCGGAGGCATAGTTAAATTAGCAGTTTGTAAAATTTCTATGCAGTATGAAATGTTTTATTTGGGAAATTGATAAAACAACAACAAAAAACTCGCACAATTTCAACCGTACAACTGAATTCAAAATCGTGAGATGTGCATTCGTGCCTTTCTTCTCCTTTTATATCCCTGGCAGGCCTTTGAGAGACGCAAATCTCTGGGACAACCTTTCTTATAATACCATTCCTGAATGCAATTTAGACGTTATTAAGTTACCTGTGTTAGAAATAGCTAGTTAGAAATAACTATAGAGCATACCTCTTTAGCACCCTACGTTTTAGTCTAGCAGGAATGCCAGATGCCAAGGAGTAGAGCGGGAGAGTAAGGCTAAGGATAAGCACAAATCTGGCCACTTAAAAGCAAAGTTCCGCCCAAATCACAGCTGTAGCATTTCGCAGCGGAGCTACAAAGCTTTGCCAGATAATTAATTAAATGGAATGGCAGTTTTACATTGTAATCAATTACATAACCCTCTTTATAGACATAATGATTCTTGCATCCTAATCGTTGTTGATATGTCTCTGTTTTTAATGTTAATAATATCAATACAAAGGATTGTCTCACAATCTTGACCTTTCCTCTCTGTGCTCTATCTCTTCCGCCAACCTTTGTCACAAAAACGATTTGCCGTCCGTTCATCATGCGCAGGAATAAACCACAGGAATTATTCGTTTTAGCTTTATATTAAAAGGACACACATCAATGAAAATGCACATCAGAATGACAGCCTTTCTGCCAGTGCCAATTTGGAACTGGACGTGAACTTTACGCAAAGTTATTGTTAAATAACAGTGACCCCTACCGTCGGTGCAAATTTGATTTGGACGCCATTTTCACACAATCTAATTAAAGGATTTTTAATCACCTGGCTTTGACATAATTATTGCCCTTGTTGTAGAGCTGTGGCGTTGTATAGAATGTAGGCTATTATGGAGATGTTTTGAAATCACAGAACTCAGCTGACTCAGGTGCCGCTTTCACGCCTCAGAGACAAAACACCCAACGGTATCTTCAAAGCCAAAAGAATGCCTACACTTTGTTTTTTAATTAATGTAGTGTGAAATGGCTCATTAACGTTTCTGTAACCTTTCAATTTGCTGATTACAGTGTTTCTATTTTGACGTGATTGTGGAAAGTTTTTGGGGTCATGAAAAATGTCTATAAATACATGTAATCACCAGCATTTCATTTCCCAGAGACTGGAATGAATTTTGTTATTGCTATATACTTTGCTCTGCCTTAAGGGCTTCTCGGAAGGTTTTTTTTTCTTTTCTTACAGCTTTGCAGATATTTTAGAATGGGAAGGTTTGAAATGTCCTTTATGAATTTGCACGACCTAGTGGCGGTGGTGTAGACATAAGAGGGTTAGCGTTTGTAGTCATATTATTTATTGGACAAACTAAAGTAAGGCTCTATTCGTCATGAGCTCAGTAATGTCCGAAACTGTGCGGACAATCTAGACTGCCAGGCTCTTGTCGCCAACAGAAATAAAACGGCAAAAATCAGGAAGGCATTCACAGAGAGGTTCTTGCAAAAAAATTTGTAAGAGGTCAGCATAGAGGGTACCATTTTTTTTCTTTCTCAAATGATTGGCCACTTTAAAAACAAAGAAAAAAATCTCATTTGACACAGCTTTTGGATGTTCTACCGTGCGCATATCATAAGAGCGCTGAATCTCCTGTGGGTTTTCAGATTATTAAGAGAGAAAATTAGCTGCCGTTGACAAAGTCGTATTGCCAATGCTTGCAGATACCTGATAGATGATACAGTACCGCAGGCTACACGTTAATGCTTAGTTTTATATTAAATATTTAGTCTATCAACGTAAAGCAAAATAAAAATCTTCTCTTCACAATGTTGAGGAGTTAATCGTTAGGCTTACTCCTATAACACTTGTTATCTCTTATATTCTAATTAGCTGCGGTGATCTTCTTATACGTGTCTGATGGCATTACAGGCCTAGCTTCTCATAACAAGTTGACCTGGAAGATGAACATTGTCATTTTAAAATAATCTGTTGTTTTTCACTCCTGCAACACTCACTTCTGCAGCAATCACTGTTTGCGACATGTTACAATTGTGAGGATATTTACACATTTTGGTAATTTCGAGCACGTTTCAAGGAAATATCTTGTTAATTTCTTTTTCAAGTTGTAAAGTTTGTTGGAAAAAATATTATTCTTAGAATTTACTCCAACTGAGCATCCCTCACTCCTGTAACATTTTATGCCTGTAACAAAGCAAGACATGCTGGATCTTGTCCTTGTTACCNGTTGCCATGGCGCCAGGGAAAGCCCTGGGCTTATAATATATTTTTGGAGATAACTAGTAACGGGCAAAGCTCCAATTCCTTTTAACACTCATTAAATCACGTTAATAAAATATTGATTTATTGGTAATTTTATTGTTCATGTGTATTGGATGAGATGTATGACATTGTAAACCAATGTCCCTACGGGAAAGTAAAAGTGATATTTTCAGTCGTTGTTGTTATGTTCGATCAGAACGGTTTTCATGAAGTAGGTTTAACAAGTCACATTAAAATTTGTCAACGCTGTTAAATTATAGAAAATTGTTTACTTACGCTAGAGCATGCTTAATACGAAATTCACGGGACCTTCTAATTAGTTTGTACTTAGTATATTTTGGAATGTCCATGATATGGAAAAAAAAAGGTAAGATTTGCCGCCTCAGCAACGGATCACAATGTGATCGGTTAATAATGAATAACAAGTCTTTGTCTGGCATTGAGTTGGTGAGAGTGGGATATGTATTTGTGGGGACTGATTTATTACAAGAGAGTGACTATGTTATGATTTATTTCGAGAAAAAAAAGGCAACAACTGAATGGTGCGGGATGAAGGAATGCTTCGTGGTATCCAAGCTTTATCAGATAAACGCTTTTCGCTGGGTGAGTTGCCTACGCCTTCTTACAGCATGACATTTTCATGTAGGCGAGATCTAACAAGACAGCCGCAGTTTGACCCATATTAAGCCAGTAAAAATTATCATTCTCGTGGGGGACTAAAAAAAGAGAGAGCAAAATTCACAGCGGTCAGTAATACGGGATATTAGATGTAGAACGTTCGTGCAGATGGGATGTTAAGAGAGTTACTTTACAGAGGAAAAAAAAAGATTTTTACGGATAAAGCAGAATGTTAAATTCCTTGTCTTCTCTTGTATGCATATGTGCAAAATTATCTAGATAATTAACTATTTCCGCCTTTAAGCAGTGTCTTTTTATTGTTTGTCTCAGATAATGCATTTATTGTGCTTTTCCTGTCAATATTCCTCTCTTGTAATGAATAGGTTGTTAAGTGTGAACTGAATTGCTTTGGCTAACGCCTAATAAAGATTTTGAAGTTGAACTTAATCTTAACTGAAATGTGATGTTGAGGGATGATATATAGTCAGAAACTGTACAGTATTATAGATGAAAATGTTCAGTTTTACGGTACATTTCATGAGGTTTAATATGGCGTAGAGCCCATGGATAACGAAATGTCGCTGGGTCTTTTGTGATGAAAACATGAATTGACGCCCTTAGGCACTTGACAGACGCGGAATCTCCAGGTCCTTAAGAGCAGGCACTACCCGTTTCAGAGGTTATAATGCATATAGTCGTGTGAAACTTATCACCCTGAATGTATTTGATTTGTGTGCAAAACTGCATACCAAAGTGATGAATAATGCATTTTTCTTAGGACAGTTGTCATTTGCCAAAGTGCCAGTTGTTTGACACCAAATTTTACTTACGTCTTTTGGATACTTTTATGCATGATCCCAAATAAGCTTTCCCGGAATGTCTGTTTTAATTATGGGGAACTAGTTACACCTTTGATGTAAAATGAAATAACATTGTATTGAGAAAGATAATGATAATAAAAATTAAAAAAAAACAAACTCCCTACAATAATACATTAAGGTAAGAAAAAAAAAAAGGCTGAAATTCGTTGTCAAACAACTGGTGTTATGCCAACTGACAATTCCCATAAAACCATCACCTTGAGACAAAGTATGAAACATTTCAGAAATTAGGTGTGCAATTTCGCAAAGACATGCAACGCACGTATGATGAGAAGTTGCACACTATATTAGGTACATCATAACCTTCAAGAAAGAGTGATGCTTTTCCTTAATTTTGCATCATTCAATCGTTATCTTTAGAGGGAGCGTGTGTGGCCAAATGGTTACGGCGTTTGATTCAAGCTCTAAAGGTCGTGGGTTCGATTCCCGGCCATGGTCATGCTGAGAATGCCTTGGGAAAGCATTTTATTCACATTTTTATTAGTACACCCATCTGTAAAATAGGTACTTCGCTTTAGCCAGCGGAAGATATTGTCGGAAAGCTTGTGATTAGCGTCTGTATATAGCAGCTGCACTGCACGCTCCCTAACGAGTTGAGAAATTTCTAAACTGATCAGGCCTGCTATGGGTAATAA
>JAWQUT010000154.1:285788-305270 GCA_033807755.1 Ellobium chinense
CATTTCAGAAATTAGGTGTGCAATTTCGCAAAGACATGCAACGCACGTATGATGAGAAGTTGCACACTATATTAGGTACATCATAACCTTCAAGAAAGAGTGATGCTTTTCCTTAATTTTGCACCATTCAATCGTTATCTTTAGAGGGAGCGTGTGTGGCCAAATGGTTACGGCGTTTGATTCAAGATCTAAAGGTCGTGGGTTCGATTCCCGGCCATGGTCATGTTGAGAATGCCTTGGGAAAGCATTTTATTCACATTTTTATTAGTACACCCATCTGTAAAATAGGTACCTCGCTTTAGCCAGCGGAAGATATTGTCGAAAAGCTTGTGATTAGCGTCTGTATATAGCAGCTGCACTGCACGCTCCCTAACGAGTTGAGAAATTTCTAAAGTGATCAGGCCTGCTATGGGTAATAACAGTGTAAAGTCGCGTGAGCAGGGTTAAGCCTGGATACGAGACCTATAAACCGCATTATTATTAAGGCAAGTCCCGCTGACAAATAGCTGTAGACACTGTCCTGATTCAGATGGATTCACTTTCATATTTCAAGTACATTTACTAGATGTTTTTGTAATAATTTTCTTTACCGGAGGCATAGTTAGATTAGCAGTTTGTAAAATTTCTATGCAGTATGAAATGTTTTATTTGGGAAATTGAAAAAACAACAACAAAAAACTCGCACATTTTCAACCGAATGACTGAATTCAAACTCGTGAGATGTGCATTCGTGCCTTTCTTCTCCTTTTATATCCCTGGCAGGCCTTTAAGAGACGCAAATCTCTGGGACAACCTTTCTTATAATACCATTCCTGAATGCAATTTAGACGTTATTAAGTTACCTGTGTTAGAAATAGCTAGTTAGAAATAACTATAGAGCATACCTCTTTAGCACCCTACGTTTTGGCTAGCATGAATGCCAAATGCCAAGGAGTAGAGCGGGAGAGTAAGGCTAAGGATAAGCACAAATCTGTTCACTTAAAAGCAAAGTTCCGCCCAAATCACAGCTGTAGCATTTCGCAGCGGAGCTACAAAGCTTTGCCAGATAATTAATTAAATGGAATGGCAGTTTTACATTGTAATCAATTACATAACCCTCTTTATAGACATAACGATTCTTGCATCCTAATCGTTGTTGATCTGTTTTTAATGTTAATAATATCAATACAAAGGATTGTCTCACAATCTTGAAATTTCCTCTCTGTGCTCTATCTCTTCCGCCAACCTTTGTCACAAAAACGATTTGCCGTCCGTTCACCACGCGCAGGAATAAACCACAGGAATTATTCATTTTAGCTTTATATTAAAAGGACACACATCAATGAAAGTGCACTTCAGAATGACAGCCTTTCTGCCAGTGCCAAATTAGAACTGGACGTGAACTTTACGCAAAGTTATTGTTAAATAACAGTGACCCCTACGGTCGGTGCAAATTTGATTTGTACGCCATTTTCACACAATCTAATTAAAGGAGACTTAATCACCTGGCTTTAACATAATTATTGCCTTTGTTGTAGAGCTGTGGCGTTGTATAGAATGTAGGCTATTATGGAGATGTTTTGAAATCACAGCATTCAGCTGTCTCAGGTGCCGCTTTCACACCTCAAAACATCCAATGGTATCTACAAAGCCAAAAGAATGCCTACACTTTGTTTTTTAATTAATGTAGTGTGAAATGGCCCATTAACTTTTCTGAAGCCTTTCAAGTTGTTAATTACAGTGTTTCTATTTTGACGTGATTGTGGAAAGTTTTTGGGGTCATGAAGAATATCTATAAATACATGTAATCACCGGCATTTTATTTCCCAGAGACTGAAATGAATTTTGTTATTGCTATATATGTTGATCTTAAAAACTATTTATTGGAACACACGAACAGCGGCATTGTCATTGACCATGATGTGGATGGAATTGTTCATTATTTTAAATTATTTCTTCTGATATATGCTGATGACACTGTTCTTTTTAGTGACAGCTCCCAAAACTTGCAGACGTTAGTAACTCGTTATGAGGAGTACTGCTCAATGTGGGACCTCAATATCAATGTTGAAAAGACTAAGATAATCATATTTGGACGAGATTATAGAAAACCTAAGATTAAGATAAATAATGAGGAGCTGGAAGTTGTTAATGAATTTAGATACCTTGGTATCACCTTCACTAAGTCTGTTTCGTTAATCAAAGCCATGAAATATAACCTAGAAAAAGCTAAGCGAGCTACGTATTTACTATTACGTCGCTGCAGACAAAATTATATTCCCTTGGACTGCCAAATAGAACTATTTTCAAAGTGTATCGAACCGATTTTGTTATGGAGCTGAGCTGTGGGGCTTTGAAAACTCGTCAATACTGGAAAAATTTCGTTTAAAATGTTATAAAATGTTGCTGAAGGTAAAATCGAGCACTCCAGGTTACATGATCTACGGCGAATTAGGAAAGCTACCTCTTATTTGCGAAATTAAGAAAAGAATGATTTCTTTTTGGGGGAAATTAATAACAGGTAGAAAGGAGAAACTTTCTTATATATTTTATAGAATAATGTATAGAGAAGGAATCATGCTTAATAATAATAATTCTAAATGGCTGAACTATATACATAGTATTCTGCAAGACAGTGGGTTTAATTATATGTGGATCACTCAAGAAAATATATTTACATTTAACGACAAGCAAATTAAAGACAGAATAGCAGACCAGTTAATCCAGAAATGTAGAGCAGACGCGAGTAACAGCAATAAACGGAAAAATTACATAGTACTTAAAACACTGTGGAAGCAAGAAGTCTATCTGAACTTGCTAGACCCACCAGAACTTTATAATGTAATTAAATACCGCACCAGTAATCATAGCTTACCTATTGAAACGGGGAGATATAGGGATATCGTTTATAAAGACAGAATTTGTCAAAAATGCTTCCAAGACATAGGGGTTGAATACCACTACATATTGAATTGCCCATGTTTTGATAGGGAAAGGAAATTGTAGTCTATGTGCCTAAACATTATCGAACTCGTCCAAGTATGACTAAATATAAGGAGTTGATTAATGCACAGCATCTACACTGCTTGAAAAATTTGAGTAAGTTTATAAGGATTATTTTAAGCCCTGTAAAATCCTGAATTGCGAGATTATTGCTCCACTGCATTCTGTAAGGTAAATAAGACCGCTTTTCTTCAAATAGCAGTGCCGTCATGCCGCCAGCATGCTTCTTAATATGTATACTTCATTAACTGTGTGAGTGAGCATACCTGTAAGTGTGTCTATGTGCGTGTGTGTGTGTGTGTGTGTGTGTGTGTGTGTGTGTGTGTGTGTGTGTGTGTGTTTGTATGCACATGTGAATGTGTGTGTTTGCGTGTATCGTTGCATAGAGAATTCAGGCATTTAAATGATTTTCATTCCCATACCCATTCACTTGGTCTCTATGTTGGTTTGTTGTTCATTTGCTTTTTTAAAGATTCTTCTTTTTTTTTTTTTTTTGGTCAATCCTGAAGAGGAGTTCGTACACGAAGAGAAGACATTTTAACACATTCATTATAAAATATTTCTTAAAAGGGTCAGTGTAAGGTCTGGTCAAAATCATTCTTAGTTTCGGTGATAAGGCAGTCTGTAGAGGTGGTAGTGGTGGTGCTGGTGGCGAGAATAGAAGGAGTACTATATGAACTATCGACTAGGCACAGAACCAATATCATTATCATCGTCAACAACAACGACAACAACAACAACACCAGTCAGCTTATGAAGCAGTGAGTTATACCGAACAACCAAAAACAAGCAAGTGAATAGACCAGGCAATATAGAACAATAACATATGGACCTACAAAGGTCACAGCGATAACAAGAGTGTCGGACATGATTAGACGACAGACACGACTGCTGTGTAAAAAAGAGTCAGTGGTGTAAGTCAACACTCCAGATATTAATAAATAAATAAATAAATAAATAAATAAATAAATAAATAATGATACTAATTATAAGTTCCAGTTAAATTTAGAGAATGCGACCACTGGTAGCTGTGAGATTACGTGTAGAGCTGGGAATCACCCAGCTTCATAAATAACGATCTATAATGTATGAGCAAGGTCCAATAACTTTTTATTGACTCTGTTTGGAAACCAAAGCCCTATATTAAATCATTGGGCAATGAATAATTCTATACAAAAACAGAATTACGCTTGTCAATACAAGACTGGTGGCCATTGCAGTATTCGATACAAGAATCGAGATCACCAAACAATGATGCTATTTTCCAACTCCGCCACAGAAGTCAAGGCAGGCCAGGTCATCAAGGGCGCACGGGAGGAAACAGAGGGCTTGTCTCAGCACACGTTCGCTGAAGGCATCTTCACATCTAGCGCTGCAAGCTCTGTCTCCGTTGCAATACCTGAGGCAAGATTGCAGATCGTCCACCTGTCTCTTCTGGCCGCAGAAGGCGATGCAAGCAGCGTCCAAGGGATCGCATGGCAGGAAACACAAGGCCTGTCTCTCTTCTCTCGCGTTCGCTAGCAGGGGCAAAAAAAAAAAAGACAAACACACATTATTGAACCATAAAGGTTCAATATAATAATGTTGCCTGCTTGAATTGACGTTGTTGGTACAAAAAACTTCGTTGCTTTGTGATATGGCCTTAGTCATTCAAGAAGTCACGTCCCTGGACTTTAAACTTTTTTAAAAGTATGTTATGTCTTTTGAAAAGAATTTTAACAAATTTTACGAGTTCGAGCAGTGTTCGATAATTGAAGAGAATTCTTGCAATAATAGCACGAACAAAGCTGATATTTTCAATGCCCAAAGAAGATCAAGGATGTCTAAAACTTTCGGGCAGTTCCTTGTAAAATTAGTTGGACATTATTCGTATTGCAAGACTGACAAAATATTGCAGCTAAATTTCGTCAGGACTTCATTTCGAACTTATTTTTATTTCATGGTACTATAAGTGGATGAATGATGTTAAAAAAATATTTCTTTAATAATGATATTTATATATCTGATAAACAGGTTTCATACTAAGACACTAAGACATAATCGGGTTCGTCTGTATAACAGAGAGAAAATTTTGAGATAGACACTGAAGAACAGACCATGCATTTTTCAACGCAGCAGAATTCTGCTATACATGGCATATTCTGATTGTTATAATATTAGACCTGGTAATTCAAGATCTATTTACTCCTGCTATCATTATCATATGTATAGGTATTAAACGAATGCTACAACTTTTTTCAACCCTCTTCACTGAACTTATGGTACCTTTAACGACGTAAGTCTCTGTTTGAGGTACCGATAAAATAATATAAGTGCTGCCGCTGTTGAGTAATTAATGGCAAGTAGATCACACCAGAAATTCTTGAATAATGAGATAAGGGGATAAAAGCAACAGTTTTGGTGACTTACAGAGCTAATTAAGAATAATAATGTTGAATCTATTGGTTTAACATACAGCTTCACACTACCCTAAAAATAAGTTGATGGTCGTTATTCGAGTGTCCTTGTGCAACATGATGTCCCATATCGGTATATATCTTCAGCTGAGGTGCAGTAGATTACTTGTTTTTCTGTTGTGAAGTGAAAGATTGCATGTCGAGTCCAAATAAAATCTATACAATATTTTTCGGCCAAGTAAAGTCACTAAAAATGACTTTAGAATACTTTTGGAGGCCATTATCGGGAAATGAAAATGTTACCTTGTCGGCGAACCTCTACTGTGTTTATTAGGAAATCACAGACGTTAAGACAGTCCTCGCCTTCACATGAGGCGAGACAAAGATCTCGAGCCGTCGGTTTCTGGACCAGTCCTGTCGGGAAATTGGAACAATGTCATGACACGGCGGGGGCGAGACGACAACTGGGAATATTTTATTATGGGGGATTAAAAAAGTATGATATTCAGTAGGGATGATGCAAAAGCCTAGGGTGTTTGCACCAATGGACTGCATGTTATCGATTTTACTCGTCGAAAATCTTGGTTGAATAGAGCATTTCTGAGGTGTTCATTCAAATCTCGAAAATAAAGAAATTTTCGATAGAGAAGCCCTGAGCTGTTCAACTACCATCCCATGGCTATAAACCAAGCCCCTTTGTTCTAGCAACAGCATTAGGATAGCTCCCTACCTAAGCATCATCCACCCGTCTGTGTTAACATTCATAGTGGGATATACCAACGAACTAAGTGGTTACTATCAGTATTTAACACAACTTCATTGCCTCAAGGGGTGGCTTTACATTGTGAGAAACAATGAATTAAATTACTTCTACCATGAGTCTCTTTGTCTATCCAGACGGTATCAGCAATTTGTTTCCCTCATTTGCCCGTAACTGCAAGGATTTCTTTTACCTGTCTTCTTGCAGTGTCTTTCATGACCAATGTTTGCTAAGCGTGGTCGGCTGCAGTGGTAGGCTAGAGGAACTGCGTGTAGCTTTGTCGATCTGTTTCTTATCATGTTGTCTTCTGCGTTGTTTCTTTAGCTTATAAGTGGACTTTGCTCTCATTCAAATTTCGACAAACTAATGTAGCGTAACATAATATCACCTTGAATACGTAATGTAATATAAACAAAATAATGTTTACGATCACACACTCACCCAGGCCAAGAGCCAAGCAGGAAGCGAGAACCAGGAGGATGGAGTTCATCTTGGAGCAGAGCTGTAGTTGTCGAAACAGGTGTCAATGATTCCAGAGATCGGGGCGTGTATTCTGTACTTAAACGACGAGTCACGTGACTGGTGCTTAGAATCAGGAACAGCTTGGACTAATCACATAGTGTGTCAGAAGTGCAAAGGTCTGTATACACATGGGCGAGGCATAAAGAACAATGCAAATCTAGAGACCAAATTCACGGGGAAAAAAAGTCCTTGCTTAAGGGAATTAAAAATATATATAGGCTAAATACATATAAGCAACAAAAGGATACAGCCCGTTTTGCAGCCGCTTTTATATCAAGTATACTTTCTTACAGCAAACATCATTACAATTAGACGATTAAAAAGTGAAAAAGATCACTGTTCTAAAGTTAAGCCATTAGCCTACTTCCTTATCAAGACACCAGTTACAAAATCACGGGTTTTTTTTCGTGTTTTGTTTTTAATTTTGAATGAGATGTTCTAAAAATTAATCAATGTAGCTGAGATAAGACCAGACAAGTCTTACTGAATAACCGTTATCCCTAGACTATGTATTTAGTAAGGCATGCAAAGGACGCAGTCGGCTCATTGCACAATGTCGATGAATTCTAAGGGCCCAGAAAAGAGAAGGGGAATAAAAGAATTGGTTAGAGAGGTCGCAGGGTCATTTCATCTTTCTATCTTTCTTTGATCGAGCACATTCGCTTGTTACTTTACCTTGCGTGAGCTATGCTCGTTCAGTGTGTGTGTGTGTGTGTGTGTGTGTGTGTGTGTGTGTGTGTACGTATGTGTGTGTGTGTGTGTGGGTGTGTGTGTGTGTGTGTGTGTGTGTGTGTGTGTGTGTGTGTGTGTGTGTGTGTGTGTGTATGTGTGTTTTGTTGTTGTTTATATAATTAGTAAAGCATCTTCTCAAAAGAATAAGAAGGATAAACTTGTGGCATATTATTTCCACCACGCTCACATTGTGCTTTTTAAATGCAAATTTGGATGCTTTACCAACAACGGATAAGCTTGTGGGTCGAATGCACTTCATACGTTTATTGCAAATAAGTTTTTTTTCCAAAGCTTAAAAAAATGCGCTTTCCTGAAAACATAAATTAACAGTGCGGACAGAGACGTACTTTTTTGTTTTGTTTTTGTATTAATTCATTCATTTTAAACAAACTTAAGTATGAGTTCAGAATTCCTCCGAGGACAGTGTCATTTAAAAGTATACGCAAATGAATGTGTAATGGGTAGTTAACACTATTTTCCTTCTTTAAGGAACAGGGTGTAGACAGTATGTTAGTTTTGGATACATTCTCTTCAGGTATCTAATTCTCCGAAGCACTCAGCCCAGAGAGACAAGAATGTAACTAATTCTGAATAGACAATAGAAACTGAGAGAGAGAGAGAGAGAGAGAGAGAGAGAGAGAGAGAGAGAGAGAGAGAGAGNGAGAGAGAGAGAGAGAGAGAGAAGGCAGGCAAAAGAAATTAAAAAAAAAAAAAGAAAGCCAGTTCTGAGTCTGGTTTCAGTCATCTTTAGTTTGGTTTGTCTTTCTCATAGTACAGTGTCAGGACTAACCACCCATCTTTCATTGGTTTCCATATCCTTGATGTCACGAGGCAATCCAGGTTCCTATTCCTTAAAATAATTCACCTGATCTTTCTAACAAAGGTAAAGTCAATCAGTAAATCTGATTTCACACAGAAAGTTTCTCATGCTCCCCCCCCCCCCCCCCCCCCCCCCNCCCCACCTCCCCTAAACTCATATTAATCTTTCAAAAAGGTTAGTGCAGAGTCTGGTCCTAGTTTCAGTGATGATACAGTCTATAGTGGTGGTGGTGATTGTGGTGGTGAGAACAGAAGGAAAACACAACTGGCGAATGCCTGGGCACAGAAACCACATCATCATCATCATAAATAGTAGTAACTACAACAAGAATAACAAAAATAACAACAACAGCAACAACAACATCGACGACACCAGCCAGCTCATCAAGCGGCAAATGACATAGGAACAACCCAAAGATGCGAGTGTAAAGACAAGGCTATAAAAAAAACCCAAAACACCATTATGAACATAAACAGCAATCATAAATAACAGCAAGAGTGTTCGAAATGATTATATTATAATGATAGACAAGACTGCTGTGTACGAGAGAATCAAGGGTTTAAGACTTCACTCTTGATGTCTAAATAGCGTGGCCGTGCGGTTTGTGAGTCGCACTCAACTGAAGACTTTCAAGTCTAAGGTTTATGTGTTTGGCTCGCGAGCTGGGCGGTTTACGTTGTAGTGTCCTTGGGAAAGACACTTCGCTTCCATTTCCTCACTCGACTCAGGTGTAAATGAGTACCTGGCTTTAGAGTTGGGGGGACCCGGGCGCTGCACCACTGGCGACCAGCAATGACTTTGTTATGTATTTCATTTATAATATTATGTATTTACATGTATGATGTGTATTGGTATATATGTGTTTGTATTATGAATGAGATGTGCAACACTATATGACATTGTAAAACAATATTTCCCAACGGGGTAAATAAAGTCGTATATACTTATAAAGTAGCTGACGTATCCGGGCGCTGCCGAGAACGGGTGAGGGAGGGAGGGGATCTAAAAGGCTACTTATCAGTTTTTCATTGTGTATATCTAGCCTCTTCCCCCCCCCCCCNCCCAACTGTCCTCCGCTCCCTGCCATTCTCCCTTGTTTCGTTTCCGGACCGGCATTACTAATAGTTATGGAAAGGCCGGACATTTCATTTCTACATTATTTTCCCCCTCAAATCTAATATTCCAAATAGCAAAAAATTGCAGGCTGTCATGATGACCGATGTATCATTTTGTATTCTAGGCCAAAATTGAAGTCTGCAGCTGAGGTAGTTTGTCCGGAAAAGTGACACATGTGTTTCCAAGTTACCAAATTTACAGTAAGTTGCAGAGGCCTAATTGGTCAAAAAAAAAAAGGACTATCAGAGTCAATAATAGCAGAGTATAAAATATGTCCTTTAGACAGATTGTGTGGAAATAATCGCGTAACATGAACCAACACCGCAAAAGTGGCGAATTCGTGAAAAAAAAAAATGTTGTTGAGGGCTGCGTTTCCCAATGGCTTCAGTGAATTTCATTTGTGCGCGCCTGTGGTCTGCAAAAGAAGACCAAACTTTTAACCTTTTTTCATCTAAACTAAAATTGTGAAAAATCTTAATAAAGGACCCCCCTTGTAAACAGTGAGCTTATATAATAGGAGCACAGTGATAGCACCAGAACCTGCGGACTAATCTTGACCATCTCGGAATGTTCCCTGTGGTTCCAGGAGAAAATTTTATTACATGGCTCAAAGAGACTTTTACAATGTGGCTCCTGCAACCAACAGATATTAGAATGTGACTACTTCCATTTAAATGGTTGAAAGACAGGTACAGCTGGAAATTACTAAACCTGATAAATAAATAGACCATCTGTAATTTATTGGCAAGTTCAGTAACAGATATTTATTCGCTGTGTGTACAAGCCATGACTGGGCAATGAATAATTCTATACAAAAACAGAATTACACTTGTCAATACAAGACTGGTGGCCATTGCAGTATTCGATACAAGAATCGAGGTCATCAAACTGCCTCTTTCCAACTCCGCCACAGACGTCAATGCAGGCCTGGTCACCAATGGCGCACGGGAGGAAACAGAGGACTTGTCTCAGCACGCGTTCGCTGAAGGCATCTTCACATCTAGCGCTGCAAGCTCTGTCTCCGTTGCAGTACCTGAGGCAAGATTGCAGATCGTCCACCTGCCTTTTCTGGCCACAGAAGGCGATGCAAGCAGCGTCGAAGGGATCGCACGGCGACGGCAGGAAACACAGCTGTCTCTCCTGTCTCCCGTGATGTTCGTAACAATGTGCAGCACAATCTCTGTCGTCACCACAATGATGCAAACACTCGTGGAGGGCATCGTGTTGAGCTATTGGGGGGAAAAAAAGCACACATTACTGAAACATAAAGGTTCAGTATAATACTGTTGCTGCTTGAGTTGATGCGATAGACTCTAAAATGCCGTAGCTTTGTGATATGGTTAGCCATTCTAGAAGTCACATACCTGGACGTTCAAACTTTTGAAGTGAATTTGAATAAATTTTACCATTTTGCGCTTTGTTAGAGAATCAAATATAATTGTGGCTAGATTAGCATGAACAAAGCTAATAATTTCAATGCCTGAAGAAGATCAAGGATGTCTAAAACTTTGGGGCATTTCCTTGTGAAATTAGTTGGACATCACTCATGAGCAAGACCGACGAAACATTGCAGGTAACTTTATTCAGGATTCCTGGAATTAATTTTCTGACACGATTTTGAATGTACATGAACGATATATCTATTTCATACGAAGGTTCCATACTAGGACACTAAGACATGATCAGCGTCGTCAGGATGACGAAGAGAATATTTTGCGATAGGCATTGAAGAACAGGTCCTGAATTTTCAACGTAGCCGAATACTGATATATTGCATACTTCGACTGCTTGTATCTTAAAACTGATAATTTAAGGTCTTTTTACGTCTGCGATCATTATCACGTTCACAGGTATTAATTGAATGCCACACGTTTTTTCAACACACTTCACTGAACTTGTGGTATCTTTAAAATTCAAAGCCAAGTAAGTCTTTGTTTGAGGCGACGATAAAATAATAGTTCTGCTGCTATTGAGTAAATTCTGGATTTTTGATCACGCCAGAAATCCTTGCAAAATGTAAGTAATTATAAGTGTATAAAAGCAACAGTTTTGGTGACTTAGAGAGCTAGCTAATAATGATAATGTTGAATGTATTGGTGTAATATACATCCTTAACTTTTCTTAACAATAATTTGATGTCGGTTAGGGGCATGATGATACAGTCTATCTTCAGTTTTTTGTTTTTTTTTCCGGTATCAAATGAAAGGTTGCATGCCGAGTCAAGCTGAAGTGTATCAACTTTTTGTTTACCCCCCGTAAAGCCACTGAAATTACCCAAGTCCATTTTTTTGAGATAATTTTTGGACAAAATGAAAATGTTGTTGACGAAGTTCTACTGTGTTTACTAGAAGGTCAAAGCTGTTAAGGCAGTTCTCGCCTTCACAGGAGATGAGACAAAGTTCTCGAGCTGTCAGTTTTCGGACCAGTTCTGTCGGGAAGTTGAAACAATGTCGAAAAAAATGACGCGGCGCGGCCGAATAGACGTTTGGAAATATTTTAACATAGGGAACAATATTATAATGTTTAACAGGGATTCTTTACAAGGCCTTAGCATTCACAGACTGCATACGGTCGAATTTGCTCATAAAAATCTAGGATGAAGTTATTATTTTTGAGTTCTTCGCTTAAATCTCAGAACTACAAATCTTTTGAGCTCTTTTACTATTATCCCACGTTTGCAAACCAATTCTCTTTATTCTAGCAACAGAAAATGATGGTTCCCTACCTAACAATCATCTACTCGTTTGTGTAAACATTCATAATATGGGATAATCCAGTGAACCACATAGTTACCACCAGTATCAACGTCATCAACTCAACAGATCGCTTGCCCCGTATTAAATAAGTAAAGTACTACTTTTGTGGCTGTTTCCCTCTATGCAGTGTGGTCCAAGGAGTTTATGTTCAGCATCAGCGCCATAACCACAGATATTTCTATTGCTTTCCCTCTTTACTCCTGCAGTGCCTTTCGTGACCAATGTTAGATAAGCATGGTCGGTTGCAGTAGGCTACTAGGCGAGAAGAACTATAGCTTTGTTGATCTCTTTCTTTTCAGTTTGTTTTCTGTCTTGTCTCTTCAACTCATTTTATAAACTACAGCTCTGAAAAAAAAATTCGACACACTAATGTAGCGTAGTGTAACATCACCAGTCCCTGAGTATAACATACAAAAGTTGTTTACGATCACGTACTTACCAAGACCAAGAGCCAAGCAGGAAGTCAGAACCAGGAGGATGGAATTCATCTTGGAGCAGAGCGATGGCTGTCGAAATAGGTGTCCGTGATTCCAGAGATCAGAACGGAGAGACCTGAGCGTGTGTCATCTACTTAAATGACGAGTCACGTGACTGGTGTTAAAAAATAGGAACCACCAGAAAGTGTGTCAGAAGTGCAAGGATCTGTGTGTGCATGGGTGGGGCAGAAAAGAAAGTAGAGTATAAAAATCTGGAAAAGGAACTGAACGGGGCTTGATTCGTGATGTCTACAGAAAATCACTGTCAAATCATGATTCAGCTAATCATAGCATCTCGGTGAGAAGAAAGAGAAAGTTGCAATAAAGCAGATGACAGGATCAAAATGTACATTGATCTTTATATAAAAGAAACTATTTTCTAACACAGTAAATAAGTGGTGAGTCCCCGTTTATAGTGTAAAAAAGTATTGGAAGAAAAATAATTTAATACAACAAATGCTGTTTTCTTGTTTGTTTGTTTGTTTACAAGTTCATGGCCGTATTTCACCGTTTTTTGCTGCGCAGTTTCAGGTCAGACTATATTTTTTCTGCCTTTTAAGGACAGATTTTATACCGTGCTATATTACTACATCTGATAGTTTTGTATTCGGTACTAAAGGACAGTACAAATCTGAAGATCGAATTCTCGAAACAAAAGACCTTTCTCAGAGGAATTAAACTTTTCTTTATACTAAATACAAATAAAAAACATTGTTTTGCAGTCGCTTTTATATTAATTATATTTACTAACAGGAAACGCCATTACAATATTTAAGTGGCAAAAAGTGAAAAAGAGCATTGTGATTACATGGAGTTTACTGCACTGATGTAAAATTAATCACTGGTCTTACTGTACTTAATATGACACGAATAATAGAATGACGTTTTTGTAATGAAATGCTTTGAAAACTACTGTAGCTGAGATATATGACCAAACAAGTCCTAGTAAATAACACTAGCCCATGTGGATAGAAGGCATTCAACGAATGTGATCAGTTAATTAAATAGTGCATATTTATTATGAATACTTAGGCCCAGAAAAGAGAAGATGATAAGAGAAACTGGCCGAAGATGTCGCGAGGTCATCACACCTTTCTTTCTTTCTTTCTTTCTTTCTTTCTTTCTTTCTTTCTTTCTTTCTTTCTTTCCTTCTTTCTTTTGTCGAAAACTCACCTGTCACTCTGCCTTACGTGATCAGAGCTTGTTCAGTGTGTATTTTTTTTTTGTTGTTTATATAATTGTTAAAGCATTTTGTCAAAAGAACAAACTTGTGACATGTTATTTCCACCACGCTCACATTATACTTTTTTGAATGCAACTTTGGATGCTTTACCAATTGCAAAGTGCTAGCTTACTGGCTAACGTGCACCAAATAATTTTATTGCACACAGACTTCTAGCCTTTTTGTTTCCAAAACTGAGAAAATGCATTTTCATTCAAACATTCAGAGATGCGTTTACGTACTAATTAAGTGAAAACAAAACTGAGCTTGAATTCTGGATTCCTTTGAATGGTGTGTCATTTTACAATAAATAAAAAGTGATCACTGAAGAACAGTTAACATGATTTCCCGTCATTAAGAAAAACCAATATATCAGGCCAGCTTACTGGGGTTTAGAAAATGTCCCTTCAGTTTTCGAATTCTCCGCAGCACTCAGCATATAGGACGCAAATGTAACCAATCCTACATACACACCGTTAGTTGAGTGTGTGTGTATATGTGTGTGTGTATGTGTATGTGTGTGTCTGTTTGTGTGTGTGTGTGTGTGTGTGTGTGTGTGTGTGTGTGTGTGTGTGTGTAAGAGAGAGAGAGAGAGAGAGAGAGAGAAAGAGAAAGAGGGACAAGGAGACTGAAATGTGATGACATGAATTGTGAACAAGGCAAACAAAAGACATGAAATAATACCAACCCTAAGTCTGACCTCAGTCATCTTTTACTTATTTCGTCTTTTCCAGTGTCTATTGATCTGCATACCTTTTGACGCCAACGAGCATTATTTCTACATACCTGTCTTCTAGAATTACTTACCTGATCTATCTAACTGGTCAAGTCAATCAGTAAATTAATCTCATTTCAACAGAAAATTTCTTATGCCCCCGCCCCTCCAAACAACAACAACAACAACAACAACAACAACAACAACAACAACAACAACAACAACACCATCGTCATCATCAACAACAATCACAACAACCATAATAACAACAGCAACAAAATAATCATTACGTGCCCTATGAGTCGGGGTTCCTCACATTAGAAACTCATGTCTTATGCTTTCAATATAATTGACAGTATTTTTGAACCAAGTCCATGATTTTAATCTTTGACTCTACCACACTTTTGACAGTACTTTCTTATAATGTGTACCATGGAACTGCACGACCTTAATCAAATTGTAAGGTTACTTTGGGTCGTCTTGTTCTAGAATACCAACACATAAATCTACTGGCCTTGAGAACGACGGACGAGAAAAAGAGCAAGAACGCGGACCACTGTCCATAACACTTGAGCATATTCCAGTTAATGACGAATTCTGCTTAACGCAACAAAGACAAGTACCGACTTTCAAGCACGAATCTATAAGAACAACGCATCTGTGGTCTCAAGAGAAATATAGTTTATTATGTTTAGAGACTTTTTGAGAAAACAGAACACTTCATTTATAACAAATATCATTAGATTATCGAACCCTTTCTAATGGATTTTTTTTGTCCATGCTACATAAAAGAAGGAGTGTCATTAAGCAGTGTTGATTGTATATTTTATTATTACGTGAAAACGTCACAATGGAAAAGTCACAGCCCATTAAAAAAGATCAAATATCTTCTGAATCTGTTTTTAAGATCTTCGCATGTGTACTGAAAACGATTTATCGGTGAGATAGAGTTGGAGAGGGGCCGGGCAAATATGGGAGAGGGGAGGGGTTTGAAGGTAAGAGACGAGAGAGAGGCTGTAGGAGTTAGGTCTAGTTATGAAAAATATACTTCTCTTAAGACAGAATGACAAACGCCTGGGATTCTTCTAACGTGCTCTAAGGATATCGTGTGGACAGGGTTGAGGAAAGAGTTAGGGTTAGAGACGACAAAACATCCTTGAGAGAATGCTGAGACAATATGTTATACCAAATAATATCAAGGTTGCCCATTTCAATATCTTCTAAAACCATGATGCACAACTGAGTTGGAAATAATCAAAACACATGAGCCCAAAATGTCTATATTGTAACTTGTACACTGACTGCAATCACAGTGGAAGAGCAGCTGGAAAAAAAAGAGAAGAACACAATGCTTTGTTGCTGCCTGCTTCGTGGGGCTGAGAACGTGTTAAAATCGCCATTCATATAAATCTGCGAACATGTTGCCCCAAGGTCCTGATCGGCAATGACGAGGGCAACTGTTTCCGGTTAATATTTTGAGCTCATTTCATATGTCGAAAACACACACACCACGAACTCTCAAAGTAATATGGGAATGACGTCAACAGATATTTGGGTCAAGGAGATACGTTAAAGCGTTATATTGTCCTATGACATATAGAGCAAGCGCGAGAGTAAAATCACAGATTTTCTGCCGTACATTCTGGCAAACGTTGGTCATAATACTGGTGTGACGCTGAAACATGATTTAGGGCTTAAAATTTGTCACGAATGACTAGGCCTGTGAGTTTTCCCACCACAAAGAGCATTTTTGGGTTCAAAAGTTGCATGTCACTCTCAGCAATATTAAATGGCGGTCATGCACTTACAATTTAATTTAAGTATGCCATTTTCTGCAAGAATGTGGTTTATGCATACCACGTATTCATGAACAGGTTTTTTTTTTAAGTTTTATTTTTTGGTTCGTAGTACAAGTTGGAGGATTTAGAGATTGTATATGAATAGGTTCGTATAGTTAGCTTTTGTTGTTGCAGTTTTCTGCTTGTAACTGTTATTTTTCCAGTTGCTATATTTTGATATGATATAATGTGATAAGATATGATGCTATGTGATGTGATGTGACGTGACGTGACGAGACGTGACGTGATGTGACGTGGCGTGACGCGATGCGATGCGATACCTTTAAATGATACTTTTTGCAATGTACAGAGGCATTGAGCATTTTAAAAGCTGAATCTCAAATATTAGTATTGCCGTTATCACTGTTATTATTATAACTATTATTTTTGCAATTTTTATTATTATTTTTATTATGATTATTATTATTATCATCGTCATCATAATTATCATCATCATCATATTATTATTATTTTTTATGTTTTAATCATTGCTTTCCTCTTTCCTTCTTTCTTTCTTTTTTTATTTCCTTCTTTATTCCTTTCCATTTTTGTCCTTCGTTGTTTCTCTCTCTTTGTTTTCCTTGGATACTATTGCACATTATGTCCATGTGTAACCGGGTGGAAAGGCACCACAGTATAGAGTATTTGTTCTTTTATATTTAAGGGGGAAGAAGGTGGGCTTAGTCTGATACTTTTTCAGATGTTACATATTATTTTAAGAAAGTGTGTCACCAGGGATTTTACCAAATTACTGTGAATGATCAATTTTGAGAATAAGGGCCGAAAAAACCTACTCTTAAAAAAAAAATTCTGTTCTTGCCGGGGATCGAATCAGGGTCTCTCAGCTTGCAAGCCTGAACGTGTTACCACTACACTACAGGGACGTTAACCTCACAGCAATTTAATCATTAAATACCTATTGCCTGAATCGGTCCCTAACTTCCACGTGCGAACCTAGTGTTCACCTGTGACCCGAGCACACTTCCCGACTGCTCACACATGTCAAATGTCTAACCGTGGGCCTAAATTTAAAAATAAACTTGAAACTTGTAACTGGTCATTTTTATTGTTTGTTAGTTGTTCAATTAAAATAATGACCCAAATGCGAAGTTTGTAATAAACCCGAATGCACAACTGACGCACTGATTGCCAAGCTGTACCTTTGTCACGAACTAAGAAAACTGCAAATTATTATTTAAATCGATTTCGGTTTAATATAATTTAACACTCTAGTTACTGCATCACATTTCTTATTTTCTTCATTTTCAGAGTTGTGATACTCTATCTTTAGCTTCCAACATTCATAATAATATTTATGTCTATCTTGCCTTTTAGGTGTCTTATTTCGAGTGGGGGTAGAAAGGTAAAGTAATTGTAACAGTTACTTTTAAAAGTAACTTTTAACAGCTCTCGTTACCCCTGCTTACCAACGTGGAGGTAGAAGACAGGTTTGGGGCAGGTTTTTTTTTTCCTTTTTTTCCCCTGCGTTTTTTTTTTATAATTTAGATTTAAGTAAATTCTAGTAGCAAACATGATTGATTAAGATGAAAATGATAATGATCCAGGGGAAAGGGGATGGTGATAGAACTTTTCTTGTGCATTTTTTAGAGCAGGCGTCTCCGCTCCGGGCGTAGGAGCACAGCCTCTGTTTACAATTCTTAGTAATGAAGATTGGCATCCATGCTCCCCTCTGACCTGAAACTCTTGCTCCGAGGGCATTCATCTTATGGACGAATGAAGGGTAGAAGGTACATATGGATATGTGTATGCGATGTCTATGTGTGTGCATAGAAGTATAGTTGTGAGTGTGTTTGCGCCCGCGCATGTGGGTATGCGGAAGTGTATGAGTGCATGTGTGTATGTCTGTAAGTGTGTGTGTGCGTGTATATGTGTGTGTGTGTGTGTGTGTGTGTATGTGTATTATGTGTGTGTGTGTGTGTGTGTGTGTGTGTGTGTGTGCGTGCGTATGTGTGTGGGTTTGTGTGTGTGTGTGTGTGTGTGTGTGTGTGTGTGTGTGTGTGTGTGTGTGTGTGTGTGTGTGTGTCTGTGTGTGTCTGTGTGTGTGTGTGTGTGAGAGTGAGTGAGTGAGTGTTAATGCAGATACATGAGTGTGTGACAGTGTGATTTTATCTGTATATTTATGTACACCGTTGCTTTAAATAACTCAGACAATGAACATATCTCAATTCCTTTCAGTTGTCTATTCCTATTTCTATTTCTGGCTTTCGAATATGTATTCACTTGCCTTTCTTTGTATGTCTTAAACTTGCTTTGTCAGTCTTGAAAAAATGTTTAACACGAAACGTTGACTATTTTGTTAATAAATTCATTATACATTTTTCAAAAAATTTTGTGTCATTGGGCAGAATCATACTTAGATTTAATAAAGATGATAATGACGATGGTGATTAAAAAAAAACAAAAACGTTTCAAATAGTAAGCAAAATGCTGACAAAAAATAGAGAGAAATAAACTAAAAAGACATCCATATATTAGAACCAAGTTCCATTCGGAATTAGTGATGATGATGATATTGAAAATGATAATGATGATGACAATGATGGTGGTGATTTAAAAAAAAAATGTTTCAAATAGATAGTGTATACTTTCATGCAAAGATTGACGATTAACCTGTACTCGTATTCTGGGAAGACTAAGGCGGCAACGTTTGCACTTAGCAAACATATTTTTCTTTTTTCATAAATGCATCTTCCATCACTTCTACAGGCGTGATATTCATCAGTATGTTATAGAAGCCTCCATTATACACGACTGACATTCCAGAATAATGTCAAATTCATCTCTAATGAGTTAACGCTGGGGGAGTCATTTTGTAATGGCAGGGGTTATTCTATAATATTGCAAAATGACCCGAGGGTCATTATTACACAATGACCGGGGGGTCATTCTTCCAGGGGGTCATTCTGTAATCTCACACCGGCGTTTTATGCTCAAAATAATGGCCCCCTTTTCCGCCACTTTGAAAGCTATCCCTCTGTCTCTTTCCCTAGAAACACAACAAATAAAAATGTCACTAGTAGTGCAAAAGTCACGTGATACGAGCTCCAGTGTTATTTTTTGGCGCCGTGATAAACGAAATATTTGCAGCCTTTGTAGAGAAGACATAAAAAAGAGGAGAATGGGGGG
>JAWQUT010000154.1:319244-339341 GCA_033807755.1 Ellobium chinense
ACACACACACACACACACACACACACACACACACACACACACACACACACACACACACACCCACCTACCCACCCAATAAGAATATATTTATTATTATGTCTAAGAACTGCATGCCTTGTGTGAGCCCAACAAGACATATTATTTTGATTTTTTGCTTTTAATTCCCTTTGCTTTGAATGGCACTCAGATTACTTACATGTCACCTTTCATCGGTAATTATATCTCTTACGGGAGCGATCTCGTTTTACACTAGAGAGTTGCTTGGCAGTATGATATACACACATGGTGTCAAGCTTTTAACTCGCCATGATGCTAAAAGTGTCACTCACGTAACTATGGAGTATGTTTTGACATCATTCAACAAGGTTTTGTGACAGCGCGTCAAACGAATGCCAATTTGAAATGAGCAAATGAAATATAATCACTGTTTGAATATGGGAATATAACAAGAAACATTTGCGCTAACTTTACTGTTAATCTAAAAGTGAACAAAGATAGCATTGTTATATTATACATACCTCTACGCGACACATAACACTAAATGAATAAAAGTTACTTAGAATGCTGATAACTTACCGTATGGAACATATAGAAAACGCCACAACACGACATGAGACAAAATGAACAAAAGTTAGTAATTTGCCTTGAAACAAGGCATAAGCTTTTCATACTTTATTCATTTCAGAATTCCGAAGAGACATCCGTGTTTTAACGATTCTCACTACCATGTTTCAGTCCTTCCGACGCTAAAATGGCAGATGATTCTTTTAATTGCAAATCGAAGATGCCGTCCAGCCAGATCCCCAAATCCGGACATAAGTCATACATAGGAATGAACTACCTCTTACCTGAAAATATGGCCCCAAAAAAGTGATGATACCTAACTCAGCTGTTTGTATCTGCTCCAATTATCACATTGTGGATGTTTTGAGGAACGGTACAACTGATTCCATCCAGTAACAGTTTAATGTTTGTGTATATTTATAATGTTGCTTGTCAATCAACCATGTCATTGCTACTTTACTGGCTAGCATTTGAAGCATTTGAAGCTAAAGGCTTATGTAGGCTATTATTGATACCATACAATGTATAGGCCGCATCCTATTTTCTTCATGCTAAATTTCATTTACCAGCCTAAAACATACTCTGTATCTTAAGCAAAATGGTTTTATTCCATGTCATTAGCTGAATGAGTAATACCTAAGGCAGCGATGTGTGTAAGGAATGATTTCATTTTCAGAAAATTTGATTATGAGATTCTATTGACTGAGTTACTAATATACCCACCTAATGATGATACAATTATATATGTCATTGTCAGTTTTTTAAAACACATTTTGATCTCTCCAACTTCTTCCTCTTACATTCACAATGTGCACGTCACATAATATAAAAATTAACAAAAATTAAGAACTTTAAAACAGACGTAAAAAGATATGTTTTCACAGATATATAAAGTAAATTTATTGGCGAAACTTGTCAATCTTAAAAGATCTTCTTCAGGCATAAAAGACACACAATGAGCTAGTAAAACTACTTACAAGTATGAGTGACGAATAGAAAAGGTAAAGAAAGTTTAAAAGTTCAAAGGTAGATAGTGAGTACAGGGTGCTGAAAACAGGTAAAAAGGCAGTCGTCAGCGTCAAGTGAAGTTAAAACACGATGTAGTTAAGAGAGTTGTTGTTATAGATGGGTATAAATAACTTGAATAGTGCTAAGATTACATTTTTTGCTTCTTCACCACTCTCTCTCACTCGTCTCACTCTCTCTCTCACTCGTCTCGTCTCTCTCTCACTCTCTCTCTCTCTCTCTCATAGATGATCATTGCACTATACATTGCCCAGCATCCATCTGCATAGCGAACACATTTGGCCTGTACTAAAATGAAATATTTGATATATTATATTAAAATAACGTAGTCATATCACAGACAAGCGACCGAGCCAAGATCGCTAAGCAGGAACACATATTTCTCTACACTTTCAAACAAGCACAACATGCACAAATCTACTAACCGCCAGAAGCAATTTTACACTGATCTTGGCAGGGGATGTCATCACCACAGGCCCTGAGACAGGCGTTGATCTCCTCTATAAAGTTTTCTGGCAGAAATAATTTAGTAATGAAGTTTCATGAACATCGAAGTATTCAGTTCAGTTGGTGGCAAAAGAGGGATTCTATATTATCTTTGCTACCTCCGATGTCCACATAGAACATAAATACTCGAGCTGAATAATATGTTGCATTATCTTACACACAGTGATATACAGTAAATGATTGCAAAAATGTCTACACGCATTTGCATTGCTCTCAGTGTTTCATAACTCCATGATGATCATCGTCAGTATCATAACTACCATCATCATCATTTCCCTATTTCCCAACTCTCTAAATGCTTTGATTAAAGACAACGCCGAAAATCCTAGGGGCCATTTAAGGAAGCGAAAGAAAGAAAGAAAGAAAGAAAGACAGAACTTCCTAGCTGTCGAGGCTACAATTTCATAAAGCAAATATCATTTTACACACACACACACACACACACACACACACACACACACACACACACACACACACACACACACACACACACACACACACACACACACACACACATAACAATGCCTAAGACTGAGCTGACCTTCGGCAATAACACATTTGTGCTCACATGTACTGTCCCCTGCACATGACCTGAGACAGGCGTCGAAGTCAAAGTAGGTCAGCTGTCTTTTACCACCTGTTACAATAATATACATTAACATATAATTGTCCGACTTTTTTCAATCAATAAATAAACATTAACACATAATTGTCGGACCTTTTTCAATCAATAAATATACATTAACACATAATTGTCTGACCTTTTTTAATCAATAAATATACATTAACACATAATTGTCTGACCTTTTTCTCCACCATGCAGTCCACATATTTGGAGGTTTGTTGCCTACTTTGTACTTTTATTGCGTACGTTAATTATAGTTGAACGCATATTTCGTCGCTGTTCTAACAAAGTGTGGAAGATCGATCTGGCTAGTTTTCAGCTAGAGCTAGAGTTTTCACTATGTCATACCAAAATCTGGTCAGTTTCTGGTGTTCGTCAAATTCACAATCGCTATAACTAAAAAACTGATTAGAATTTTGCAAAATTGTTTATATAAAAGAAAGTAGTCATGGTAAGGATATACATGCTGTAAATAACTCACTACCCCCAAAATGGCCATCTTCGTCACTATGTCAGAAACGCGACGATTTGAAGATTTATGATCGCGTCAACAATGGGTGAATAACAACTATCCTAGACCCACAGATCTTTCTTAATTACCTTGAACATTTTCTATTTAAGCAAAATGTAAATCTAAAGAGTAGAGCGCCTGCAGCAAACTCCAGACATCTGAGCAGAAATGGCGATCACTTCAGTATGATTGCGTCATCAAATCTCAACTCAAAAATAACAGGTGCAGTAACTAATAAAAGCCAATATAACAGACCATATCAGCAAATCGCATTGCTCTGACAATGAAAAAGCGGAACGCCGAAGAGATGATTGCTGGCATTGTGGGCCGCCCAGCCCGGATAACGGTTCTTGCATGATAACTGAGTGTGGTCTGGGAACAAAATTATGGAGAAGAATGCCCAGGTCAGAAGTTAGGACCAGTGGAAAGCACAGGAAAAATCTGCTTGTCTGACAGCCACTGGAAGATTACACGTTAGGGTTCTTGGATGGATCTTATTATTATAAATAATCCAGTCGGATGGTCGTTATTGTAACATCCACGTTAATGATTACCTATAAGGCTCTACTTTGCAAACTTGTAGAATCAGAATAACTTAATTTTCAATACTCTAATAGTCGGTTTATACGGCAGCAATATAAGGTAACAAGATAACATGCTTATTAAATACAAAGTTATAAGTGAACACATCACTTAAAGACACAATGATGGTAAGATTGATTATAGTTTACCTGACCTAGAAAACGAAATGAATGATGTCAAGTTAAACGATGACTTAGAGCCGCAGAAAAAAGCATAGTTATTTTGGCTTTGTTTTTTTAGTTTCGTTTGCTTTGACACAAGTACAGTGCTTTGACCAACTAGATGTTTCCTTTCATCGGTTATTACATCTGCTACAAAAGGGCCCTCGTTACATAAGTATTCTACAATCTTAATTTACACACATATTTTTATGCTCGTAATTCCCCGTAATGTTAACATTCCATACGTTTTCACTAAATTGACTGTACGTCAAACTAATGCAGTTCAAAATGGTGTTAAAATATGGGTAAAGAGATCATTTAGAGAAAGAAATGATTTAAAATATAGATAAGAGACATGAATGACGTTAAATATAGGTAAACATATGACTAAGAGACATGAATGGCGTTAAAAATAAGTAAACATATGACTAAGAGACATGAATGACGTTAAATATAGGTAAACATATGACTAAGAGACAATGACGTTAAATATAGATAAACATATGACTAAGAGACATGAATGGCGTTAAAAATAGGTAAACGTATGACTAAGAGACATGAATGATGCTAGAACATAAGCATTTAGATGACTTAAAGAGAGGAGTCAAAGTCAGTCCCTGTCTCTTACTCACCAATGGTTGACTGGAGGATGCTTTGCATGTAAAGACAGTCGTTCTCGCAGATGACATCAAAACCACAGGCGGCACTGCAGTCTGTTAACTGTCTTTTAGTTGCTAGTAGACAGAAGTTAGCATCTATTCAACCACATTACAAATCATGTGATCAGGAACCGTATAAATAAACCTAACTTTGCGCGCTGGTGGTAATCTGAGTGCTGGTGGTATCATCTGTGTAATTGTATTACGTCGTATTATACAAATTAATGCAAATGCAAATCGTGGTATTGCACTTGTTTTACAGTCTCTCGGGTCGATTCTTATAACTGTTATCCCAAGTCTTGTGTTAACTCAAATATACCAGCACGTAAAAATTTTACTTTCACAGAAATTTGATTTCTTCGAGCTAAAAGGAAGCTGCCAACAATCCCACTTTTCTCCAAACTTTGTTAACACGACATCAACATTGTACGTCAATACTGGATATATACAACCTAATCTCTGTCTCTCTCTCTCTCTCTCTCTCTCTCTCTCTCTCTCTCTCTCTCTCTTCTCTCTCTCTCTCTCTCTCTCTCTCTCTCTCTCTCTCTCTTGCTCGCTCTCTCATTTCTCATTTCCTACCTAGAGAACCACGCCACAAACGACTGAATGTTTCTTTTCATGTCCAAAGCATCTATCCCTGTCTCCTCAAAGAAGTTCGCTAGCCACTATTATATTATCACTCTGACAGTTTTCAAACTTAACAGATTGGAGAGTGAGGTTAACTTCCTAAAGACGATGTGATTTGAAGAAAGAAAACAAAAACAGATCATTCATCATTTTTGTTACTTATCAGATCGGAGTCTGAATGCCGCTGCCAAATTGAGGAAACAGTTGGTTTTTTTTTTCGATGTATAAGCCAGTATATTATTCCTCTCGACTAGCAAATTACCTCAGCACTGAAGTGAACAAATACAACATACATGTATGTACAGTCGCCTCCGCTTAATCGAAATCCGGATAAGCGCAATTTCCCCTCATTTGCAAACTGGTTCTCATAACAAAATGCTGTATATGAGTCACTGAAGAATCGCAACTCCTTTTAATCGCAACACTTTTACCGTGCTCCCGAGGGTTGAGGAAACAGTTAAGCGCGTGGCTGACCCAACAATTGACAGCAACGTAGCTGCTTTGTAAGCTTTGGGGCTATAGATAGCTATAGGTGTGAATAAACATCACTGTAACCTAATAAAAAAATAAATTGCATTTCTTCGTGCTCATTAAGTGCACTCTGTGGTCTAAAATAAACTAGACTAGCTCTCGCCCGACTTGTGTTATTTCTGTTTCGTTTTGAACCACTTGCTTAAAGCTATGTCACTATCCATTATAACGTATGTCACATCGAGTATGGCGTTAGTAAAACATGTCGCGACCCATATAAAGAAGTTGTAAGGACTCCCTCAAAACTGATCTCAACTTACGGAGAGCATAGTAAGCTTCACACTTCTGCTGGCAGCCAAGATTATCGCCACAAGAAGTGAGACAAAAGTCAAGGTCAATGGCTTGTCTCTTTCCCCCTGCAAAACATAATACAACACATCTAGCACTCAAGGTTCACATAATATAAAATTTATATTAATAATAATTTTGTATAGCAACATTGTTTTGGCCCAGAAACTCTGTGACCCTCATAAATTCTTTTGGCATACCCACAGTGGACAGTTTTCAGTAAAATGAGAAATGGGTTTTAATCGAGAGCAAATAGCCAAGGGGGTGAACGGTACAGTTTGAGTTGCATTATTATTCAAGTATTGAACAATAAGTAAAATGAAGCTTTCTGCAAGCCCTACATTAAGTAATGGTTGATCTCCAAACGTCCGATGAAGGTAACATTACAAATGTTGTTCATTCAAGTAAAATGTTAGACAAATAATTGCTCAACAGAGGGAACTAGTCATCAGGTTGCTCAAATTACTCAGGTTGTTTGGAATACGAAGGTCGGGCATCAACACGTACCCTGAAGGATCTGGCAGATATTGCAGAAAATAGACCAGCATGGATATGGACCAAACGCAGCGAACAGTAGAATGTTGCACACTAAATTTTAAGATGTCAAACATGCAACTTTCACTATGGCTTAGCGTTGGCCTTGAGAATTTGTGAGTTGCGCCTTAGAATTCCTCTCGGAGCCATATAGGGGAGTCATGACTTAAGACAGTCCTTTTAGAATATCAGCAAGTCAAAGGCCGAAATACTTACCAGACGGGGTGTTATTGTTTAAGAATAAAGCAAAAGGCAACCATGTAATCAAAGAGTCTAAACTTGGACCAGCTCATTGCTTCCCAACTGTTATGTCTTCCTCTTTAAGGAAATACGTCACTTTGTGAACGAGACTTAAAATATTCAGGGCAGGAATCCCCATTCTGTTTTTGGTTGGTGTACCCATGATATAATGAGACAATCCTGAATGTTAATTTGCTATCTACAAAACTTGGTTTATTATAACTTCATAAGGACATCTTTTTACTTAATGAAGTGGCGATAAGAGAGGACTTGTGAAAACTACTGAAATGATTATGATTATATCACATGACATTATGTTATATTACATTGCGAATCAGTACACATAGTTATTGGTATGCTTCGCTCAAAACAAGAAAAAATATAGATATACAGCGCGTACATGTATATAAGTTGATTTTAGCTGAAAGCAGTATTCAAAGCTTTATGATAGTGTCAATACCACATTAATGACAAGGCTTCCAGACCCGTAGACCGTTCCTAATGAATATGAACAAGTCCGATTTAAGCAAAATGTAAATCTAGATGCGTGTAGTTGTGTGACTGCCTTATCATATTCCCCAACAGTATTAGGCAAAAGATGACTTAGAGACTTGAATAGCGCTAAATCGTAGGTAAACAAATGACTTAAAGACAGGAGTCAAAGTCAGATTTACTCACCAATAGTTGACTGGATGATGCTTTGCATGTAAAGACAGTCGTTCTCGCAGATGACATCAAAACCACAGGCAGCACTGCAGTCTGTTAGCTGCCTTTCAATTGCTGCTAGACAAAAATTAGCAGCTATTCAACCACCTCGTCACGCTCATTTCACATTCGTCTGAGTCATGTTTTGATGAATTGAGTCGTTTATTACTATGATTTTCCATTTATTTTCTGTTTCCTATTGACTGTTTATTGACTAGAATGTAGAGTTTTGACTCGTTATTATATCCCAATTTTACAAGCTAAACCACATCTGCCTCATTGTTTTGCTTTGAGCAACAGGTTGAAAGCACTAAATTTCTCAAAATCTCAAGAAATGACTTAGGCGAATGTGGAATGAGCGTAGAGACATTTCGAATCATGTAGTTAGGAAGTGTAAGCACAATACTCTCTAATGTTTGAGTGTTGGCGATAACTATGTGGAAACATCAATGATGATTTTGGGAGTTTCTCATAGCTATCGCCAGCGCGCAAAATTACCGTTGATGTTTCCACATAGTTATCGCCAACAACTATAGTTATCATTGGCCTCAGGATAAGAACTGAGAGTTTCCGCATTACCATCAGGATCTTTTACCATCGTAAGAATTACATTAGTACATCTGTGCTGAATGCCCCCTTAGTTGACTTCATCCTGCCGAGTTAATGTAATCTTACAATTACAAGAGGTCCCATCGTTAATGCGCAAGCTCTCAAATATCGTCCGCTTTGAGGTATAATGTCGTCTTTCACAACTTAAGTCAAATGCAAGGTTATGTATCAGTTTGGATTTGTAGTTTTTTGAGCCAGTTCGGATAACACATCTCCAAAATCACACGAGAGTTCGAAAATACAAGTACGTATTAATTTTAAAAGAAATTTGGTCTCTGCCTAAATAAAGATAATTTAAGAAAATGGACAATCCTGTTTATCTCCAAGCTTCATTCAGTTGGAACACAAGGTTATAAGTCAGTATTTAAGATATGACATCCCAACGTCTTGGGTTTTTGTCTTATTCTTTTTAAATGTAAGATCTGAAATAACGACAGTAATACCATTAGCTCAATTTAAAAAAAAAACCACAAAACATTAGCTCAGACATGCAGCATACACAGCAAGTTTGCAAAAATTACGTTAACAGCACATGAGCGAGTTTTCTCCATCTAAGATTGACATTTAGTCATCTGTCTGACCACGTGGGCGCATTGTTCGAATGATCATGACAGGAACCTATCATTTAGCTTTTTTCATTGATATTCGAATAAACATAACTTTCTTGTGCCCTTATATTTCAAAGACCATGATTTAGAATGAGAGATCTCCGTAAACAATCTAGCATGTTCATTTCTGCCTTTTTCCTATCTTTTTCCTATCTAGAGAATCACACAACAAAATACTGAATGTTTCATTTCACTTCCAAAACATCTAACCTACTTCTCCTGAAATAATTTCGCAGATTGCAAATTGAGGTTTAACTTCTGAAAGAAATCTGACTTGAAGAGAGGAAATCTTAACAGAACTTTCCTGTTCTGTTTTTTTTTTTTTTTTTCTCGTCAGAATGGAGTCTGTTCAACACTAATGTTGCCGCCATATTGTGAAACAGTTAAGCACGTGGCCCAACAAATGACAGGGGTGTAACTGCTTGTAAGCTTTGGGGCCAAGGCTAGCCTTCTTTGCATGAACACCACTGTACACTAAACACATAATTATTTCTTGAACATGGAGTGCACTCTCTAGTCCGATATAAACTAGACTACCTTCCATTCAGCGTAAAATGTGTTTGTTTTTGTCCCTTTTGCTTGAGGCTATATCACTATCCATTATAATATCGTAGATCCATAGGATTTGTCATTTGTGGCAGATTTCCTTAAATCAATTCTGAGTGGTGCTTACGGAGAGAGTAGGCAGATTCACACATCTGTTTGCAGCCAAAATTATCGCCACAGGCAGTAAGACAAAAGTCGAGATCAATCTCTTGTCTCTTCCTCCCTGCAAAACATCATGAAAATTTGAGAATAAATTTTTGATTTAACCTGTTAATGCGGATGTGACTTTTCCTATGGATATATATAATATAATATATGATGTCGCGTTCTCATTCCTTAGAAAAAAATCCCGCGTTGTCAAGCCCAGCATTCTAACCATTGAGCTATTGAGCCTTTAGACTTCACGGGGCTAGCAAATTAGACTATGCTGCGTGACGTCCATGTTACAAGTATAATTATTGTATCACAGACGCCACACAAAAGAGCATTCCGAACATCCTTGTTATATTTTCGAAACCAGTTCACCGCTACTCTTATCAATTCACTTGTACAATACATGACCAGACTGTTCATGAAAGTGTATGTACTGACCGTATGCAGCTCTGCATCTCTCCTCACAAGCTACATCTCCGGAACATCCTCTAAGACATCTGTCCAGGTCAGACACTGTGCTGCTGCTGCTAGTATCAGACAGAGTGCTACCAGAAGCAGAACTTCCTGTGTCCGTGGCAGAGCTGCTTGTTCCTGCTCGCCAAAAAAAACCAACACACACCACAAAACACACTAAAACCCTACAACTTCTGTGTTATCATATTGGGTATGACAATATTACAAACATTTGTGGTGTTGTTTATCAAAGTGGTTTTCTTGACAGTGCACAACGTATCTTGAGGCAGAAACAGTATGCAAATAAAAGCATTACACCCGAGAGTACAGGTGTCACTGTTCTATAAAAGTATTATTTTACAATGATTAAATTGTAACGGATATAAACAAACTATTGATATTATTATTGATGAAGTGCAGTGCAACGCATGTTCAGTAAAACACCATAATAAGTGTGTCCTAAATATTGAGGTCTACCTGAATAAGGAAATGAAAAGATAATATTGAATTCCTGCATTATGAAATTAATACAATAACAAGTACACAATATCGAGGTTGTTCATTATTTTTATCTGCTCAAATGTGTGCCATACTCTATCTGTTTATGAAGTTTCTAGCTTTAGACATGATAAAATTAATTTTGCAATTGGTAATGACAGTTAAACAAAGGAGTTTCATTAATCCCGCCTGTCCATGGGTCATGTATTTTTTTCTTTTTCGCCTTACCTCTCCTTCTTACATCTATCTATACAAACGTTGCAAAGTATTTAGCGATTGTCACGTGTTGACCTTTACTGTTATTTAACTCACCAAAAGTGAGTTTACATCTGTCTTCACAAGCTGCATCTCCAGCACATCCTCTGAGACATCTGTCTAGGTCAGACACTGTGCTGCTGCTGCTGCTGCTGCTGCTGCTGCTGCTGCTGCTGCTGCTGCTGCTGCTGGTATCAGACAATTCGCTGGGCTTGCTTTCACCTGACACAGGAAACACGACAGAGAATTATTTAAAAACCTGCCCCCGGTATTTAAAAGAGGGAAGAAGCATGTTGCGACACGAATCTGACTTAAATTAAACCCCGCGGTTCACGTTGGAGCGTTAAGTTTACACATTCACAAACGAAACATTTCAAACGGCATAGAAACTTTTTAGATTGCCTCTTAACTGTTCCTCCGAAAGTTATGTGAAAAAAAGGTGACATAAAACGTCTGGAATTTGAAATATGAAGAAAAATGCAAGTCCAAAGACATTACTTATTAATAAAAAGTCACAATATTTTGTGAAGAAAAAAAAAAAGAGTACATTTAGTATCCGCGGTTTAGTTATAAGGGAAATGGAACATGACTAGTGACTTCCAGTTTTCCGCATGGGACTGGCGGCTATCTGCTTGTGACTAGTAGCTGAGGGCTTTCTGTTTTGTTTTTTTTTATCTGTGTAACTGTGTGCTTTTGGACCACTAGTGAACTGCACTAGACGGATTGCAGTTTATCCTTTCTTTATGTTACTGTATTTCATTGCTTCAATATCCCATTACTGATCAGCCGTCTAGTACAACTTTATCCTGACGGCTTTCTGCTTTGTCTGTATAATACTGGCCTAACAAATAAACTACGATCTCACCAAAATATTCCCTGCACCTTCTTTCGCAGTCTGCATCTCCAGCACATGTCTTGAGACAGAAATCAAGGTCGACTACTTGCCTCTTAACCAGAATAGTGATCGAGCATTGAGCTTTACACAACCAGTCACCGTCATCACATCTGTTTTCGCAGGCGCTGGTGTCCAATAATATTTGTCGTTTCTTTCCTAAACATTAAAATTGATATCTATGCAACTCGTGGTTGTGTTTCCAATGTATGATCGGCTTGAAAATGATCGAAAATGACGTACATTAATGTATTTTACGTAGGAGAAAGTATCAGTAGTTTAATAGGAACCATGTACAATGAATCTCTGATAACACAGCCACCCTTAGGACCAAGCTAGGGATGGTGTGATAATTCTAAGACGTTGTGTGTTGTACAGAGTACAAATGAGGGACGAAGTAGTTGGGACTGCTCAATGGATAGGAACTATGCAAGGGGATTGTGTAAAGCAAAGGCCGTGTTAACAGAATTGCACTAGACTGTGTTGGCATGAAGCGATAAAAGTTGTTATACTGTAATTAAAAGTTTATGCTTAAAGATATGTATTTGGATACTGTCATAACAACAAACACACTCAATTATTATGCATGTACCGTCACCCGTGCATCTTGTCTAGACATGGCGTAGTTTAATAGACAGATTACGGGATCAAGTGATTTAGCGAACATTAGGATGAACAAATCCCATGAAGGCAAAATAAACAATTTCGCGTGAGTTAAAAAAGGATGTAATATATGATTTTATCATTCTTGTGTAAATAATAAAAGGTAGTGCTTACCCCTAAGCTAGCATAAACCTAGTGCACTCACCTGCAGCACTAACCAGACAAGCCGAAATCAGAAATGCGGCGCACAGCACAAGGGCGTTCATCTTGAGGGACTCTTGGAACACTAGTAAGAAACACAGCTGGCAAAGGGACTATTTTTGTGACAAGCGAGTCTCGTGCAAAAATGAATCAATGCTTGTAGATAACAGCGCCAAGATCGGTGTTCCCATTAAAAAAAAAAAAATCCATTTTGTCAAGTAGTCTTTGAAAATCAAGGACAGAGATTCTCAACCTTTTGTTTGGTAGGCGAACCTTTGATGCAACCAGAGAACCCCGGATATCCCTGTCCTAAATTCTTCACCTAATTTCATTTAAGTTAAGCTTAGACAATTAGGAAATTGCTGTTGTTGTGTTAGTAGTTGTTGTTGTTGTTGTTATTGTTTTTAATAAAGAATACCCTCTTTACATTTTCCCCGTTTGGATTGCTCCTTAGGGTAGTCATACTTCAGGTTGGGACTCCCTCATCTATTTAAGAAGGTCAGGGTCTTTTCTGACGTATGTTGTGTCCTTGAGGTCAGATCCTATCGCAAAGGCCCAGTAATAAGCAGTTTGCCAATCCTTTAGCATACATAATTTATGCGAAACCAATTTCTTGACCGAATTTAGTCTCATGTTATATGTTATGGTTTTAAGTGAGCACTTTTTAAACAATGGTTTGTAATTTAAACCTGTCTGTGGTTACACGTTTAAATTTGACAAGTGTCCTCAAACGTATTAATTGTAGGTGGTATATTTAAAAAAAAAAACAAAAACCACCGGGTTTTATCTAAATCTCAGTTAAAAAACTACCATTATAGATTCTAGATTATAGATTCTTTTTTTTTCTTCCTTTTTTTTCTTCCTTTTTTTCTTCCTTTTTTTCTTCCATTTTTTCTTCCTTTTTTTTTCTTCCCCATCTCAGGAAAATCTAATCTCAATAAACAGTGATTGTTTCACCATCAGACATTACGCAAGTGTCTAAGACACAAACACGCTCTTATAGTAACATTTCACTTCTCTAAGATTAACTCATATTATAATTCTGTCAAGGACAACCCTTTCTCTTACCTTGTTACCTTGTTACCTTGTTAGGCAGGAGCACTATGGTGTTCCCTTAACAACAGAGTTCCCAGGGCTGACCTTCCAACACCGAATTTCGCAAACACCAGAATTGAACGGGTTGCCAAAATGAGATATCTCGCAATCACTTTTGACCGCAGCCTTTCCTTTGGTGATCATGTGGAAACAGTGGTACAGAGGGCCAGAAAGGGACTGAGCGCGCTGAAAAGCGTGGCCAGTGCTGATATGGAGCAAAGACTACTATTCCTGCTCTTTCGGGCATTGGTGCTCTCTGTCATCGACTACGGCCTTGGAACTTTGACCCTGTCAAGGACTCAGGTAGCAAAGCTGGACCGGGTCCAGAATGAAGGCATGAGAGTCGTGTTGGGATGCACGAGGGACACCTCAGTCACGGCGATGCGACACATGTTGGCCCTGCCCAGTATGCACCAAAGGCACAGAATGGCACAGACCAGGACATACCTGCGTGTGGCACAAGATAAGCACCACCCCCTCCATCAGGCTCTACAAGTGGTGAAGGGACAAAGGCTACGCAGAGGCAGTTCTTGGATGGCAGAAGCAGAGAAAACTATCAAATGTGTGTGCAACCCCAAGGACATCCACCTGGGCCCAGACTGGACACTCACTACCCCACAAATGGTGCCTTATGCCAATACAGTCATCACGTTAGGGCGCGAGTGTCAGGACTGGGCAGCAGGGGCAGCCGACTCTGAGGTCCGACAACTCATCGAGGACAACTCGAAGCCCGGCGACCCAGTGATCTACACTGATGGGTCAGTGAAGCGAGGGGAGAGGTCCGGATGGGGTTTCACAGTCAAGTGCAATGGACGGACGATGGCCGAGAAAAGCGGTGCGTACAGTCTGACAACATCCAGCATGAGAATGGAGGTTGAGGCTGCATCTGAAGCTTTGCTATGGCTACAGACAACTGATGCTAGACATGCAGTCATCGTCTCAGACTCGTGCAGCATGCTTCGGAAAATCCAAAGTGGGCTTTTTAGGGAGAACTGGGCCGAGATCATACAGAGGAGTCACCTCCAGTCACTCACCTCGATATTCTCCCCAAACCATGTCGGAGTGACTGGGAATGAAAGAGCCGATGTACTGGCTGGGTCAGGGCCTCTGAGAGCAGGATTCCAATACGATGCTCAGGATGTCATTAATGCTCTGAGGTTGGTCCAGGAGAGGGAATCTGAGAAGGAGGAGTCACAGACTCTGGGGAGACTACTGGACATGGGGTATACGCGTGGCCAGGGTCGAACTTTACGTCTGCGTGGGAAGACCCGGAGAGCGATCAACCAGCTGACAACTGGCACCATCAGCTCTCCCACTCTGCGTTGGCTGTTGGCAAGGGGGACGGAGCGCTTATGGGAATATCCCGTGCACCATGATGTCAGTCTTGGGACAAGGTAACAAGGTAACAAGGCTATAGCCATGCCAAGGTTAAGCGTAGAATACCCTTACAGATGCTTTGGTCGCTTAAAGGGTGGGGATGCACGGCAGGTGATCGCTCTGGATCACGGATGCCATGTTTCGATCATTTACCGACTGAAAAGCAGAAAACGAGCGACTGGTATGGTAAATGATAATCCGAGAATAGGCAGACCCCGGACGACTACCCAGGTAACAGATCGGCAAACTGTGCGGACTCATCATCGCGATCCTGAGCCAAGGCGACTGAGATAGCTAAACAAAAGTCTTGATGATCAACGGGCAACGCATCAATGATCTAACAGCTCAACGTAGGCTTCAGGCTGCAGATCTCAGAAATCGGCGTCCAGTGAAAAGGTCCATCACCACACCTTTTCATTAATTAGGTTTCCTAAATTAGGGTGAGGTCCATATCAATTGGAGCTTAAGAGAGTGGAGGAGAGTCATCTTCTCAGATAAAAAGGAATTTTGTGTGGATCCAGATAACGGCCGCATAAGGATCTGGAGAAGGGCAGGTGAACGTCATACCGATGCCAACATCATTGAGAGAGACCAATGGGAAGGTGCTAATGCTATAATGTGAAGTGCAATATTCCACAGTCGTGTAATTTGACCTGCCTTCTTCATTGAAAACGACACAGGACGGGGAAATTACAGCAGCCCGTTACATCAACCTAGTCTTGCAGCCCCATGTGCTGCCATATCCAGGCCAACCCAAGTCTCTCTCTTTCTCTCTCTCCAAATCTCTCTCTCTCTCTCCAAATCTCTCTCTCTCTTACACACACACACACACACACACACACACACACACACACACACACACACACACACACACACACACACACACACACACACACTCACTCACACACAAATATACACACACACACATATAGACGCACACACAATTTACATACTGTTTTAGAATAGCTTTGTATTAAATGTCTCTTCTATTTTAATCTTGTTTCACTATCGTTACCTCTGTTGCCCACGTAAAGGTGAAAGTAGATCTTCGGACACATTTTACAAGTTTCTTCAGTATTTTGTAATCGATCTTTTTTTAAAATTCTTTTTACCTACTTCTGTGGTCCAGTTTAAAGACAATATCCAGAATCTTCAAGTAAAGATGATAAAATAACAGAAAATAAAATTAAATTAAATTATAAAAAAAAATATAAAAAAAAATATACGCTGTCACTGGTTTTCTTCGTTAAAGAAAAGTTTCTTAAGGTTTCCATGCAGTCGTAACATTAACTTCCGAAGACAATATTGACGAATGTGTGAGCTGAGAGAATAATGACCTGGGGACATACAGACAAGGCAACATTGCTGGCATTTCAAGGATTCCAAAGATAGTATTGCCAATATAGTGCGAAATTTAAGTTTCCCCGGCACTGTAGCGAGAAAATGTTACTGTAGACTGGTGGCAACTAACACTATTATTATGAGAGAGCAAAGGAGGTCGTACATGGTTGTGTAATGAGCATAGCAAAACAATTATGCATAAAACACACACAAGGGCATCTGGGTTTGTCTTAATAGTCTACTTGCAGTTTGGGCAAAAGGTCTTTATATTTTTTCATCTAATTTCTTCCCTGCAAGGCACGAATTGTAGTCGATGACGAGCCATCACCTGAAGTCATCATCAATGGGTGGATGAAAATTGAATGACCACGCAGGTAACAACAAAAAACAAATATGTGCAAAACAATGTAAGGATCAAAATTTGAACACCACGTGCTTAAGCATAAAATTGCTTAGAATTGTCAAACCAAATCGAACACAACTTCACACTGAATATATAAATGCTTTTTTCTTTAATCGACAAAATATTAACAGATAAACAAACAGGACACTAAAAAACATAAAACCGGAACATAACTTAATAACACTATCACATAATTGCGTGAAACAGCCATGCACTTTTATTAACAGTTTCACATCTCTACGCAGCAGTTCTTTTAGAAACTACCAATCTATGTATGTGTGTGTGTGTGTGTGTGTGTGTGTGTGTGTGTGTGTGTGTGTGTGCGCGTGTATGTGTGAATGTGTATGTGTGTGTATGCGCGCGTGTGTAAATGTGTATGTTCTACACGATGGCAGTTTGGTCCTCTTCAAGTCTCTGCTGTCAAGTCCGAAACGTGGAGATTGCCTGTAGAAGTTCGTCAATGACTGGCTTATTGATGAGCGGCAGGAAAGGATCTATAACTGTCGCTTACCTGAGAAATATACAGCAATGATCGAATGTGTTACTATCAATATCAAATAATATGACATCTTTATTACACAAACTAAGACGAAGAATCGACTTTCGGACTCGGTAAAGTTTTAGTCTGAGGCAGTCTTTAGCTGGTAATCATTCTGTCTGCTCCACCGTCTATTTAACATTCAGTTGCATTTGGACAAATGTTAACAATCCATAATAATCACAATGAGAGCATTAGAGTTTCTATGCAAAATTGAACAGACATCTCAGTGCCGAATGGTGCATTTGTCTTCCCTGAGGGTGGTTCGTCTTCGGAAGATGTCATTTTCGATGGCACCAGTTGTTTGACGCCATTCTTCATTCATATACCTTTATGCAATAAAAATAAAAATGAAAGTAACTAAAACTAGTAGATAAGATAACAAATCAATGTTAGGAACCCGTTTGTGGATTAAAGGTTATTGAAATAAATACAGTATGATTTAAATATTTATAAAAGAAAAATTATTATACCAAATTTTCCGACTTTCGTCCTTTTCTATCCAGTAAACATTTTTCGAACTAAATACAGAGTAATCAAAAATCATCTTCTATTCCTTATTGGATTAAGTTTGAATATATCCTTATTACCCCCCATTCAGCTCAATAAATTTCGTTTAGGTAACGGCTATTTATATTTTTAATAAACGAGGTCCCCATATGGCGACCACCACCTAAAGCAACTGTCACCACCCTATCTGCCATCCCAAATGTTGCAGAACAGAAGAAAAAACCATTGTATGCCGCTAGAGCCACTTGGCTTTACTCTGAAACCTTGTTAAGACTATTGAGTGGTTTTGTACCGTCCTATGCGGTTGAAAAAGGTTTCTGTCTAACTGATGATGTATGTCCTGCAGTCCATCAACATGAAGCGAGATTTGTTTTATGGCCAAATTAAGTTATTGGGATGACATGAAAGCCAAATATGTATTATTGAACAAAAAAAAGAAAAACACGCTTGACCTAGTATTGCTCTAGCCCAAGATATAGTCAATTGAAGTGGCAGAGATCACCCCATGCGATAGACAAAACATTCTGAGAAAAATTGGGACTGAAAAACAATTTTATGTAATATAATTTATCTAATATGCCTCACAAAAATCCAATTTATCCACAACTCTGACCATTTGGCCACAAAATCTGTCTTTCTAATCAGAGATATACTTATACTATCCAATTCCTCAACAAATAATAATTATTTTGATACTGGACTGCCCTGATTATCTTCAATCCACCACATTCCTGGACACATTTTTCATAATCAGCCTGAATATCCCTTGCCACATTAGACAGTACATAACGTTACTCACGAGGAAAAATATGCTTTCATTCAGTTTGCAGGAACTTGGATGCCTTGAAGTGAGGCATAACGATCACAAGCCATAACAAGACCCTGCGTCAGGCTAATTATTAAGGTTGAACCGCGAACTACTATTGATGTCTCCTAGGTTTAACTTACAATTTTCAAGTCATTTCTTTCTCCCTCCCATGGGCCTAGTGACCCTGAGCTGTGGCCTGTTCTAATGCATTTGTCATTGGCCGGTTTAGGTTAACTTATGCAGCACAATTAGGTTCAGGGGCTAAAAGGAGATGGAGCCTGCCAGTGAGTTAACCCATGTTTTCTGGAAATTGCTTGAGACCCAGCTGGGTTTTCGTCGAAGTGGGTAAAACGTTGAACACATGTTTAACAGACAGAAATGATGTTACGACAAACAGATGTTCAAGAGAAAGAAATATGTTAAGATATAAGTGAACATACTGACTATGGGACATGGATGATGCGAAAACATAAGTAAAAAGATGACTTGAAGACAGAAATGATCTTAAGATAAGGTGAAAAGATAACGAAGAAACAGAGATGGTGCCACGAGGGTACGTAGATGACTTAGAATCAGGAATCAAATACAGTGACAGTGACCTATCTCTCCTACTCACCTGTGGTTGACAGGAGCATGTTTTGCCACAAAAGACAAAATTCCAGGCAGTCCATGTCAGACATACTACAGGGGACACTGCAGTCTCTTAGTTGTCGTTTACCTGTTGGTAGACAAAAGTTATTTGTAGCAGCGTTAGGTGCCTCGGATACAGCCTCCCGCTAGCTGCTTGACCATTGTTACGGATTATGACCGTTGCACGTGTTGTCTGCCGGCCGATCAGCTGACAGCGGGCTGCAAAATTCGACCACTGTCTCACTCGGTCGGAGCTGACTTGCGAATTTAGTCCATCGTCGCAACCAGCGTAGCACAGTGAAGATGAGAATTAATACTACCGAAGCAACCCTAGGGTTTAAATCTATTTTAGCTTAGAGATGAGACGGACTCAATTCTTGTGACACAGGATGAAAATTTGCTCTGGTTCTACAAAATCCTCTAAATCCGAATTTTCATCCGGATGAAGCTTCGAGGTTGTAATCCTCTATCTACGGTACCGGAGCGAAGGCTATCCTCTACGTTATCACAGTTGGTTTCCGGGTGGGGAAACGAGTCAGACGGAGCAGGGCGAGTCACGTGTCAAGCGAAAAAAGTTTTGTTCAATAATAATGTGCTTGGGCAAAACCTTTATGAAATTTACATAGGGGTAATAAGGTTGTAATGAGAGAAAACTGCAATTATACTTTATCACAGAGGGGTTAACCCACGCCTCTCCCCCAGTGCTGTTCAGCATTGGTAACCTCAATGAACTCGCCCGACTGCTGATTCAAGGTGAGGCAATAGCCCAGTGACCTTTATCCGGACAATCCGATTACTCTCCCAGTCTCAGACGATTCTTGTGTAAGGACTAAGCGCGCGTTCACACCAGATAATTTTTTGTACCGCCGCCCTAAAATTTGTCTCGTGAACTTTCGTGTTTTGATGTGATAGGCGCGCTCAGCGACAATAACCATTGATAAATATGTGTCTTCATCTGTCAAAATTTGCGGTATCAACTGATAAATTGGCCAACTAAATGTCCATTATTAGCACATA
>JAWQUT010000154.1:409008-440727 GCA_033807755.1 Ellobium chinense
AGAGGAAGATGAATTACACATCACGGAAGGTGGCCTTTTGTTGTGCGGTTACAAATCTCGCTAACGAAATGTTAGTAAACAAGAGGAGCTCCCAGTTTAGCAGACTGTTTGCATGGTGGTAGTAGTTTCTTTAAAAAATGCTGTCAAAAAGGGAAATGAAGCGGATGGCACTTTGTATTTGTCCTCTTCCTTTAATCTTCTCCCCATCTTCTCCTCATCTTCTCTCCCGTTACATACTATTTACAAAAGGCATTAATATTTCCCTTTGCATTCAAATTCTTGCCAAAAACAGCTTTACATTTCTCCTCGCAATCTACGCCTTCACTACACCCTTGACGGTTTGTTCATAATCAGCCAGCGAGTTGTTTTTTTTTAATGTATTTTTTTTTTTTGAGGGGCTTTGACTATTCGTGACTTCTATGCTCTCCAATTATTGTGCCTGATTTCATAATAATAACCTCAATAATACTACATATCTTTACGATCTAATGGATTATGAATGAATGAATGAATGAATGACTGACTGAATGAATGAATGAATGACTGAAAGAATGAATGGATGAATGAATGAATGAATGAATGAATGAATGAATGAATCAGTATGCTTATGCAGTAACCATAGAGTTCACCGGGTGTCGGACCTTCAGTGAGGATCAGCCAGCGAGTTACTTGCCTTATCAGAGAGAGAGTTGGTAAGACTATAATACGAAGTAGGTCACGTGTATCTTATCACCAATTACAAGCAATAGGATTATATGAACACAATATAATATTGTCTGGTCTTCCTGTACTGTAAATTTAAAAAACTTGGTTTGTTGTCTAATAGATGTAACTGCGGCTTAAAATTAATTAGAGCTAAACACCATATTCAAAGACGCATGATAGTGTCAGTGCCACGCAAAAGGGCGCTTCCAGACCCATAGACTGTTTTTAATTAGTCAGCTCGAACAAAAATTCACTTCTGGCTTAAAGGAAATATAACTGTAACTAGCAGTGTGATTGCGTCACCAAAAGATGCATCAGATGTATCAGCCAGTGAAAGCCACAATTATAAGATACCATATCAGTCACACTTAAGTCCTCTGACAATGAAAAAAAAAAACGAAGAGAAAACGAAATTAATGTTTGTTGGAGTTATGGCTTGCGATGCCCGGGTGACAGCGCATGCATAATAAGATATAGGTAACTAGACGATTTAGAAACAGGATCAAAGTCAGTGAACTGTCTCCTAATCACCTATGGTTGACAGGATGATGCTTTGCATGTAAAGACAATTATTCCGGCAGATGAAGTCAAGAGTATCACAGGCGGTACTGCAGTCTAACTGTCTTTTACCTGTTGGTAGACAAAAGTTACCTCTAGTAGCGTTAGGCGCCTCGGGTCCAGCCTGCCGCTGGTTGGATGACCATTGTTAGGGATAATGAAAGTTGCATGTGTCAGCTAACACCGAGCTGCAAAATTCGACCGCCGTCTCACACAGTCGGTGCTGGCATGCGAATTTATTCTACCGTCGCAACCAGCGTGGTAGAGTGAAGGTAAGATCTGGTTCTACCGTAGAGTCTATTCAAGCTCAGTTCAAATCAAGTCATCAAGAGCGGTATGGACATTGCTGTCAACTTTTGGGCGCTGGGGGTAATAATTGCAAGAAACATCAATGATGTTTTAGGGATTTCCTGTAGTTACCGCCACCGCGCTTAGTAAGACAGCATTGTGTAGCCACAGGAGAAGAATACTGTCCGTGTGGACATAGAACGTCGCATCAAATGCAAAGTTTGGTATCATTTTAAGACTTTCTCAGCTCACTAGGCAGCATACATTACCACAGCCATTTGAAAACGCTGATAATTATTAGCATCTTCCACTTTAATTAGGAACCCATCTTACAGACGCATAGACTGAAAAAAATGCGAGTGAAATGCTTTCCAAAGGCGCTTACAACATGACCGTGGTCAAGAATTGAATTCACCATCTTTTGATGATGAGTCCAACCCCGCAATCTCTCAGCCACGCTGCTCCACAGCAATAGGTACTCGTAGTACGGGCAGAGCAAGTTTGGACATGTCCATTTTGCAATGACACAGACCTGTAACAACAACAAGAATAGCAACAACAACGATATCAACAACAACAGCGACAGCAGCAGCTGCAACAGCAATAAAACATCATCAACAAAGACAACAAAAATTTAAGTACTCACCAAAAGCAGCTTTACACTTCTCCTCACAATCTGCGCCTCCCCCACACTCTTTGACACATCTTTCATATTCATCTCGAGTGTTGCTTGCCACGTTGGACACTGAGTTACTAAGACTGGACAGTGTGTTGGCACTGATGCTGTCACCTGATACACACAATACACACACAAAGAAATGTCGTTCAAAATTATCATTATCGTTTTGCCGATTAGGGAATTACACAACTTAAGTGACCTCGAAGAGGCCTTTTTCCTTACGAAATTGTTACGTTACTAAGCTTTCAAGCTCCTGCTTGAAGTTCAAAGTTTGTCATCCTGTATTGTATGTTCATGTATTACTATGAATAAGATGTAAATCATACTCTCGATCGGGCAAACAAAAAGGAAATAATTATTGTACCTTTAGATACCACGACCTGATTTTAACTATCCAGTTCGATAAATTAATATTGAAAACATAACAGAGAGCTTTTATCTTTGAGTTTTCGATTTCTTGCGGTTTGTAGTGACAAGAGTAGGCAGGCACATATGGTATTTCCTTGTGTTTTAAATTAACATATTGCTTCTAGTTCGTAACCAGCAATATGTTGGCAATTTATTATTATGTGCAAACCTGCTTCTGTCAAAACGGTATAAATGTATAACAGACCCGAATTTGAAAAGAAAAGCTCTTTACTCACCACCAAAATAGGCTTTACACTTTTCCTCGCAAGCCGCATCTCCAGCACATGACTTAAGGCAGGAGTCAAGGTCGGTCACGGCTTGTCTCCTGGCTGCGTCAATGACAAGAGGTATTAAAGAACATTGTCTAAAGCACGTCAAGTCACCCTGGCAGTCATCAAGGCAGGTGTTACCTATAAGCACCTGTCTCTTTCTTCCTGATGGATTCAGATGTATATTCATGTTTCAGTATGTCATCATGAGTTAAAGGAGACAAAAATCATTTATTCTTACATATCTGACGTCTTTCCATAAAAGGGCGTCTCTTTGCTAGAACTGCTTTTAAAAAAAAGTACGTGGTTCTGTTTGAATGTAACTTTTTATGTCAACAAAATGTTTGTGTAACTTCTGTTAATATATCGAGGGCATTCGCAATTTCTCAAAAAATATTTTTTGGGGGGATACGTATCAACAAAGATCATGAATATGCCCCCCCCCCCCCCCNCCCCCCCCCCCCGAAAAAAAAAGGTGGCTGTGGTGGCAAGATTAAAAAAAGACAATCATACAGCGTAACCTCCTGTTCCAGAAGGGGTTAGGAAATTATGTTAAAAAAACAACAGTATTTCTAGATGTTTGTGAACCTTGCTTGAAATACCATACTATCACCAGAATCGACTTAAACGTTCTAAACTACGTTACACCAAAATTTGCATACAACTTGTTTTGTGGACCAGTACATATATACATACATATATAAGGCGTGTTCGAGCCATAATGTACTCTTTCATTACACATCTTTCATTTCGTTACATTCATAACTTTTGAAATAAAACACTTCATAACACTAAAGTGTGACTGTATACCTAATGATACGAGTTACATAATACTGTCTAGCCTTTGTTTATGACCATGTCAACCACTCCGTACAGATTAATCTTTTTTTTTTTTTTTAAATTTGAACATCATGTCAGTGCTCTATTTTTAATGTTTTTAAGACTGTCTTTCCTGGTCGCATTAGCACGGCTTTGAAAAGTAAAATGTTGTTAATTTTGATAGCAAACCTACCCCTTTGAATTTTAATCATTTAAAGAACTGGAAATCTTTGCAGGTTTATTGATCTATAGATTAACAAGGTTTCACTGATTTATATTTTTTAACAAAATGCAGAACGGCTATTCAGGCTGATGAGGTGGGTGACATTATGTGCTTGTCCTTTATTTAAAAAATCCGCTCATCCGTTGCAATCATAAAGTTATAGTCACTTTCCCCCTCTACATTCAGGTACTCACCAAAAGCAGCTTTACACTTCGCCTCACAATCTGCGCCTCCACCACACTCCTTGACACATCTTTCATAATCAGCCTGAGAGTTACTGGCCACATTAGACAGTGAGTTACTAAGGCTGGACAGTGTATTGGGTCTGGTGCTGTCACCTAGCACATACAGCACACAAGAAAGCGTTCATAATTATCGTTGTCAATTGAAGAGCGCTAACTATAATAACAGTGTCACAGCGGAAAGCGCTCAGGAATTATTCACAGTGTTATTGCGGATAGTATTCAGGCACTATGCACAATGACACCAGATTTAGCGCTCACGGCTAAGCTGGTAAGATCTCGGTAACTTCATTGTCAAATTGCTTTATGAAAATGTATAACAGACAGTATGAATGTAAATATTCCAGTCTCAGAAGTTTCAATAATCATCTAGCCAGAAATGTAACCAAGTGCTCTTCATCTAATGACTTACATACAGTAGAACTTTACAATTTTCTAATTCATTATAATTCATCCATTCATTCATCATTCAAAGGGACCGTATTGAAAATCGGAAGGGAACACGTGTGTGTGTGTGTGTGTGTGTGTGTGTGTGTGTGTGTGTGTGTGTGTGTGTGTGTGTGTGTGTGTGTGTGTGTGTGTGTGTGAGAGAGAGTATATTTGTGTGTGTGTGTGTTTGTGTGTGTGTGTGTGTGTGTGAGAGAGAGAGAGAGTGAGGGTGAGAGAGAGAGAGAGATGAGATGAGATAATATAACCTTAATTGAGCCCTCACAGGAAATTTAGGCCAGACAAGTGCGACTCACATTTACAATAAGCTATGATGTTCTAATATGAGCTTATATTACATGTAGTATTAAAGAAATTTAAAACATGCTCTCTACCCATCAAAAACACATTTTTTTTCGTATGTGAGCTTCCTCCCACTTTACGGGATTTGTTACACAACCCATTACGTTAAAACATTTTTTGAAAAAAAAAAATATCTCACCACCAAAATAGGCTTTGCACTTTTCCTCACAGGCTGCATCTCCAGCACATGACTTGAGGCAGGTGTCAAGGTCAGTTATATCTTGTCGCTTCCTCCCTGATAGACACAATTTCAAATCTCCTCAATTTCATATTTATATGTTTAAACGTGCCATGATCATGAAAACAATCGAAAAAAAAAATTATATCCTTAAAGACAGATGTGTGATTAGTTGATAAACCATATAGCATAATGTAAATTTGTGAACTCCTGAAGGTTGTGAATTCTACCTTGAATTGTCATCAGTACCGACCTAAAATTCTGAAGTAAAGTGGCACCAGTATACCTATAATTCTAAAATATCTTATACCTCGTTACAGACTGTGAACATCCATAGTAAGCAATACAAAATCTAGTAACGCTCTAACCCTGTCCATGTCCTCATATATAAATACAATACACTACGTTACTGACGAGGACAGAACTGCATTCATTTAGTGTGATGGAACTTGGATGCGATGAAGTAAGGCATAACGACCATGCGTCAGGCTAATTATTAAAGTTGTGCACTGGCTTTACTGGTGATATCACCTAGATTGGACTTTTAAGAGTGATGAATGTTTCAAGTAATTTCTTTTTCTCTCCCAAGGACCTAGTCTAGTGACCTTAGCTGTGGCCTGTTCTAATGCATTTGTTACTTCTCTGGCCAGTTCAGGTTAAATTAAAGCAGCACTATTTGGGGTCAGGGGCCGGAAAGAGATAGGGTTTGCCAATGAGTTAACCTTTGTTTTCTGGAAATAGTCTGAGACCTCAGATGGGTTTTCCTGGCCGTAGGTCATAAGAAGAGACATTGCAACGACCCTGCTTGAAATACCATACGATCACCAGAATCGATTTCAACGTTCAACTTTGCATACAACTTGTTTTGTAGAACAACATTTTATTCCTTCATACGTATATAAGGGGTGATCGAGATAATAATAGAGCCATAATGTACTTTTTCATTACACATCTTTTATTTCGTTACATTCATAACTTTTAAAATAAAACACTTCATAACACTAAAGTGTGACTGTATACATAATGATACGTTACATAATACTGTCTAGCCTTCTTTTAAAATCCATGACAACCACGCCATACAGATTAATCTTTTTTTTTTTTTTTAATTTGAACATCATGTCAGCGCTCTATTTTTAATGTTTTAAAGACTGTCTTTCCTGGTCGCATTAGCACGGCTTTGAAAAGTAAAATGTTGATAATTTAGACAGCAAACCTACCCCTTTGAATTTTATTCAATTAAAGAATTGGAAATCCTTGACGTTTCATTGATATATAGAATAACAAGGTTTCACTGATTTATATTTTTTATTCAGGCTGATGAGGAGGTGACATTATGAGCTTGCCCTTTTTCTTATAAATCCTCTCATCCGTTGCAATCATAAAGTTATAGTCACTTTACCCCTCTGCATTCAGGTACTCACCAAAAGCAGCTTTACACTTCGCCTCACAATCTGCGCCTCCACCACACTCCTTGACACATCTTTCATAATCAGCCTGAGAGTTACTGGCCACATTAGACAGTGAGTTACTAAGGCTGGACAGTGTATTGGGTCTGGTGCTGTCACCTAGCACATACAGCACACAAGAAAGCGTTCATAATTATCGTTGTCAATTGAAGAGCGCTAACTATAATAACAGTGTCACAGCGGAAAGCGCTCAGGAATTATTCGCAGTGTTATTGCGGATAGTATTCACGCACTATTCACAATGACATCAGATGTAGCGCTCACGGCTAAGCTGGTAAGATCTCGGTAACTTCATTGTCAAATTGCTTTATGAAAATGTATAACAGACAGTATGAATGCAAATATTCCAGTCTCAGAAGTTTCAATAATCATCTAGCCAGAAATGTCACCAAGTGCTCTTCATCTAATGACTTACATACAGTAGAACTTCACAATTTTCTAATTCATTATAATTCATCCATTCATTCATCATTCAAAGGGACCGTATTGAAAATCGGAAGGGAACACGTGTGTGTGTGTGTGTGTGTGTGTGTGTGTGTGTGTGTGTGTGTGTGTGTGTGTGTGTGTGTGTGTGTGAGAGAGAGAGAGAGAGAGAGTGAGAGAGAGAGAGAGAGAGAGAGATAGATGAGATGAGATAATGTAACATTAATTGAGCCCTCACAGGAAAGTTAGGTCAGACAAATGCGACTAGCATTTATAATAAGCTATGATGTGTAATGTTCTAATATAAGCGTATATTACATGTAGTATTAAAGAAATTTAAAACATGCTCTCTACCCTTCAAAAACACATTTCTTTTCGTACAACCCATTACGTTAAAACATTTTTGAAAAACATATCTCACCACCAAAATAGGCTTTGCACCTTTCCTCACAGGCTGCATCTCCAGCACATGACTTGAGGCAGGTGTCAAGGTCAGTTATATCTTGTCGCTTCCTCCCTGACAGACACAATTTCAAATCTCCTCAATTTCATATTTTTTATTTATATGTTTAAACGTGCCATGAACATGAAAACAATCGAAAAACAAAATTATATCCTTAAAGACAGATGTGTGATTAGATGATAAACCATATAGCATGATGTAAATTTGTGAACTCCTGAAGGTTGTGAATTTTACCTTTAATTGTCATCAGTACCGACCTAAAATTCTGAAGTAAAGTGGCACCAGTATACCTATATATATTTCTAAAATGTGATCTTATACCTCATTACAGACTGTGAACATCCATAGTAAGCATTACAAAATCTAGTAACGCTTTAATCCTGTCCATGTCCTTATATATAAATACAATACACTACGTTACTCACGAGGACAGAACTGCATTCATTCAGTGTGATGGAACTTGGATGCGATGAAGTAAGGCATAACGACAATGCATCAGGCTAACTATTAAAGTTGTACACAGGCTTTACTTGTGATATCACCTAGATTGGATTTCTATGAGTGATGAATGTTTCAAGTAGTTTCTTTTTCTCTCGCAAGGACCTAGTGACCTTGGGCCTATTCTAATGCATTTGTCACTTCTCTGGCCAGTTCAGGTTAAATTAAAGCAGCACTATTTGGGGTCAGGGGCCGGAAAGAGCTAGGGCTTGCCAATGAGTTAACCTATGTTGTCTGGAAATAGTCTGAGACCTCAGATGGGTTTTCATGGCTTTCGGTCAAAAGAAGAGACATAGCAACGAAATTTACCTGTCACGGGCTATAAAAAGTATTATTTTTTTTGTTATCTCAGATGCTATCTTCAATACTGGTCAGGGGAAATGGCTAACGAAAGTTAGGTCTTGAGTGACAGCAGTCGACAATGCATAGTAATTTATAGCTAACAGATCTGCGAATGTATAACCTATACAAGCGTTAGAAATAGACGAGAGCATTATAAATAATGGATCACCTGAGGAAGTTGAATGGTAGGCAAACAATAATAAAAGGAATAAACGAGAGAAAGAAGTGGAATTACTCCAAGAAGATGTTAGCCAATGAAGTTCAGTGTCACAATCGTTCTTTTATGAATCCAGCAGCAAGAGTGTGCTGACCTTTAAAAAAAGTGATTTGCTCTTTTACAACTCTGCCATCTTATGCAAAACGGCATAATATATGATTCATAATGCATTTGTGCCTTTTTGTCATGGGATGACAGATTATTTTCCCCACGTCAACCATGTGCTCACCAAAAGCCAGTTTACACTTCTCCTCACAAGCTGGGTCTCCAGCACAAGACTTCAGACAAACATCGTAGTCAGCCTGGGAGAAAGTCGCTGCGCTGCTGTCGCCTACACAATAAAACAATCAACATTATCATAGTCGTTGTGGTGTCAAAACACTGATACGAAGCTCATAACAAGGTCCCTAAAAAGGCACTCTTTTTAATTAGTTGTTAGAGAGCGTGCGCTCATTCCAATAACGATGGGATTTCATACCATTGTAAATTTACATCATTGTACCGGTGCTGAATGCATCCTTTGCAGCTTTCAGCATGTAGTAATTCATGCACTTTTTATGAAGTTAAGAGATCCCATCGTTAATGCGCAAGCTTTCAATTAGAAAAGTTAACATACGTGCAGTCTTGGTCCCCTCTTTCCAACCCATAGCGACGTTAGAAGCCACAATACTTCGAAATTAAATCTAGCATAAAATATATCAAAACAACAACAACCACAACAACCACAACAACCACCACCACCACCACAACAACAACAACAACAACAACAACAACAACAACAACAAATTAACACATCCCTGAATTTGAACTACTGTTGATCCCTGCATTGGGCTCATGTAATCTTCACCACATCACTGGAAAAACCCCATGTGCACCAGGTTTAGTGTGATCTAGTAAGAAAATAACGTGCCTTTTTTTTGGCAAATGGAAAGAATCTTCTCTAACTTGTCTTGCTTTATCTCATATTATCTTATCTTGTCTTATTTGATCTAAACAGTAAACAAAAGAAATAACTTAACTATACTATAGCACTGATTAACAGCATTTTAATTCAGTTTGTTACGATTTGATTCCCACGAGGTATAAACCAGAAAAACACGGTGTCACAACCTTCCAATAGAATTTCTTTTGACCTTCACTCTGATATGAAATCTACTACAACATAGCCATGACATATTTTTTCTTTATTGAGCGATACATTTTCATTGAGATAAACCGTTTCTTTAAGCATTAAGCCAACTGTTCTGAACGAAAATGGACCTCACTTCTGTCTGCCAACATCCCAGCTCAATAATTATCCATTATGTTATTGTGTGCATTCATCCGGCTAGCTGGTATATCATTATTGTTTGTTTTAATATATATCACTCCTAGTTGTTGTGTATGGACGGTCATCCGGTTATCGCAAGCTCACAACCCCAACAATCTTCCACTTGTTTTACATCGTCAGAGCAACTTTGATGGTCTATTATATTGGCTTTCATTGGCTGATGCATCTATCACTTTCGGGAATGGGATTTGATGATGCGGTCTCATTAATATTTACCTTTCTTTTTTACCTTTTTTTTTTTTTTGTNGGGGGGGGGGGGGGGGCTCAGACTGTTTGTGAAATTCATGCTAGCCAATTATTGTGCCTAAGAAAGTTGATATTATTGAAAAGAGGAAAAAAACTATAATAAAAGGGGGGGGGGGAAAGGATAAATAAGTATATAAATAAATTTTAAAAATACAAAAGATAAATAAAATTATAAGGTAAAAAAAAAATATTTTCCTTTATATTAAGCTTTAAACCGAAAGTGAGCTTTGCTTGGAGTTTTGACTAATTAAGAACAGTTTATAATACACAAGTCTGCACTAAAATCTCACCAAAATATTCCTTGCACTTTGCATCGCAGTCCGCATCTCCAGCACATGATTTGAGACAGGAGCTGAGGTCTGTGAAGTCTTGTCTCGTAATAAGAGGAAGGATAATATCTGGTAAGCAAGTAACTGTGCCGAAGACGTCAACAGTGCAAATCTGTCTCTTTCTTCCTGATTAGACAAAGTTCAAAGCTGATCAAAGCACATGACTATATTTCAATTTTATTTAGTTTCATGTTTATATGTTTAGACGTACCATCAACATGAAGAAAACGAAAAACAAAAATTTCATTGTAGATGCATAATGGCTTGTTTCACATAATATGAGGTTAGATAATAAACAGGATAGCTTAATGGTTGTGAATTCTGCCTTGAACAGAGGTAATGTCACCAGTACCGACCTACAATTCTGAAGTAAAATGGCACCAATATTTCCATAATTCTAAAATACGATTATATACCTCACCACGAACTATGTACATTTATAGTGACCATGGCAGTATCCAGGGACACTCTAACCCTGTCCACGGGTGTAGAACAAGGTGGAAACGGAGAACTTAGTAACAGAAGTGGACAGATTCTCACACAAAATATGTTCACAGAGAAACTGCTCAAGAAGACAAATAAATACAGAGAGAGTATGGTAGAAGGAAAGAAAGTGATGTGGCGGAAATCGAAACCGGGAATCCCGCGGGTTTGATTCCCGCCGCTGCACATTCTGTATGCGTCAGGTCACTCCCCACTTCTGTAATCCTTTCCGTGGTTTACGGTTTGGGTCGGGGCCAAAGTCAGGGAAATGAGAGCGCATATGAGAGGGTTTCTAGACATTGTCCGGGGACTAGCCCAAGGATGTATTTTCTTCCCTAACCATACCTATAATCCAAGCCCTAGTATGGGATAGTCTTGAAAGATACATTTTTCGGAACTAAGACTGTTCCCTGTCATGTTTCCTCTTCTCTATAGTGACATTCGTTACTTTCAGAAACCAGAAAATATGCATGAAGATGCCAGAAAAAAAAAATTACAAGAGACAACAGAACTTTGTATTTGGTTCAACCCTGTGTATCTCTCTTTTCTCATTCTTTAATACATTGCATCACGTTACTCCCGAAAAAAACAAACTGCTAGGTAGAACCTAGCTGCGTTGAAGTAAGGCATAACGATCACAAGGAGTAAGAAGATTCTTTCTTTTGGGCTAATTATTAACAGTGTTCAAATTAGACCAGATCATTAGAAACAGTGGATCATCTCAGGAATCTGGAATATAGGCCTAAGCAAAAAAAACAACAAAAAATCAGAAGGAGTGAGGAGGAGAGAGGAGGGGGAATTTCCCCTGGGAGATGTTAGCCAATGAGGTTCAGTGTAAGACCCGATCTTCCATTTTTCCAGCAGAAAGATGATGCTGATCTTTACAAAGAGATTTGTTCTGCTACTTTCTCCCCTCCGAACGTGAACTCACCAAAAGCCAGTTTACATTTCTCCTCACAAGCTGGGTCCCCAGCACACGATTTCAGGCATTCATCATAGTCAGCCTGAGAGAAAGTCACTGCGCTGCTGTCACCTACAGAACAAAACATGTTTATCTATATCTATGTCTATATCTATATCTATATCTATATCTATATTTATGTATATTTCCTTTTACATCACCATAATAAATTCAATATCTAATAGATGATAAGCCCATAACACAGTTGTGTCCTTAAAAATGCACTCAATTTAATATGATATTAGAGAGCTTGCGCTCAACCCATTAACGATGGGATCTTTTACCAGCATAAGAATAACATAAATGCATCAGTGCTGAATGCATCCTCAGTAGCATTCAACACGCAGTGTTGATGCAATGTTTACGATGATCAAGCTTTCAAGTATAAAATCATACCAGCAATCGTGATCACCTCTATCCATTATGAGCAAAGTAACCAATGTCATCACCACCGCGGCTTTGGATGCCACAGTGATTCCAAATCAAATGCAATGATTGTATAAATGTAGAATATTCAAAGCAACAACAACAACAACAACAATAATAATAATAATAAAAACAGCAACAACAACAACAACAACAACAACAACAACAGCAAAACACCCCGGATTTCACATAACTGTTGATTACTACTTTGGGCCCATGTAACTTGCACCTCTTTACAGGAAAAATCCCATGTTCACCCAGTTTAGTGTAATCCTTTATCTGGTAAAGAAAATAACGTGCCTCCAAGGACAAATGAAAGTTAGCTTTTCTCATCTTACATTTTTAAACTTTTATTTTATTTTATCTTATCTTATCTTTGAAGTGAACCAAAAGCACAACTTAACCATACTATAAGCACTGATTAGCAGCATTCAGTTTAGTTTGTTTTACTTTGATTCCCAGAATGTATAAATCAGAATTACACGGGCGGGGTGTCACGGCCATCAACTAGAATTTTCTGTGATTATCACACTGATGTGAAATCTACTATAATATAATCAAATATACCTTTTTTTTCACCGATCTAAACATTTTGATTGAGACTAAACGTTTCTTCAAACAAGCTGACTGTCGTGAGCGACCATGGCCCTTCACTTTTGTCTGTCAACATTTCACCTCAACAATTCTTCATTATGTTATTGTACGCATCCATCCGGCTTGCTGTTTCATCCAGCTAATTTGTTTTGGTCTTGACTGACCACTCTCAGCTATTTTTGATGCTCGGTTATCCGGGTATCCCAGCCACAACTCCAAGAGTCATCATTACTTCCATTTATTTTTCTACCTTTTCATCGTCAGAGGAGTTTGATTGGCTGATATAGAGATAATCTGTTATACTGGCTTTTATTGGTTGCTGCATCTATCACTTTCTTTGGTGGTATTTGATGACGCTATCATATTACTATTTCCCCTTATCGTTCCCTAAAATAGAAGTGAGATTTGCTGGAGTTTGCCTATCGAAGAACAGTCCATGAGACACAGATAATAATTTGTAAAAAAAATCTCACCAAAATATTCCTTGCACTTTGCATCGCAGTCCGCATCTCCAGCACACGATTTAAGACATGAGCTGAGGTCTGTGAAGTCTTGTCTCTTAATAAGCGGAAGGATTAGTGGTAAGCAATTAACTGTTCCGAGAACGACGTCAATAGTGCAAGTCTGTCTCTTTCTTCCTGATTAGACAAAGATCAAAGCTGATCAAAGCACATGACTTTATGGTCATACTGAAACATGTGAAATGATGAGAATATCTTAAGACTGACCGAACAGTGTGGCTTTATATAATGCTAATCAGGACAAGATGTCCCTATTTGCTCAGAATGTCTTAATATGTGCCTGGGTGAGGTTGGATCAGGGGACGCTTATTTACTGTAATGCTCTGGCGAGGAGTACACTCACTCTGTATATCGTCATACTCATAGGCAGTTCACCTATCTCAATTTGAGAGAATTTATCGGAAAGGGAAAAATTATATTACACAGTTGTTGCTTCATTCCTGGTAAAATCTATTTCAAATCTATTTAGTTTCATGTTTATATGTTTAAATGTACCATCAACATGAAGAAAACGAAAAATAAAGTACCATTGTAGATGCATAATAGCTTGTTCCACATAACATGAGGTTAGCTGATGATAAACAGGATAGCATGATGGTTGTGACTTCTACCTTGAACACAGGTAATGTCACCAGTACCGACCTACAATTCTGAAGTAAAATGGCACCAATATTTCTATAATTCTAAAATACGATCTTATACCTCACCACAGACTATGTACATTTATAGTAAGCGTGACACTATCCAGGGACACTCTTACACTGTCCATGGGTGTAGTACAAGATGGAAACGAAGAACTTAGTAACAGAAGTGGGGAGTGGGCGATCACAATCAGATGCTCACAGAAAATAATGTTACAGGGGAAAGTGCTGAAGAAGATAAATACAGAGAGAAAATGGAAGAAGGAAAGAAAGTGATGTGGCAGGAATTGAACCCGGTTCGATTCAGGTTATATCGAGGCAGACAGGAGGATTATGCGCTCATGAATTACAACCGATGAATGAAATAGACGGCTGGGATTCATGCTCACAATATCCCCATTTCCCTTTCCCCATGTCCATCTCTTGCCCGTTAAATTCATATAGTCAGAGGCTTTCTCTCTCCATCACTATTCTCACCGTATGCCAGTTTACACTTCTCCTCGCAGGCTGGGTCACCAGCACAGGTCTTGAGGCAAATTTCATAATCAAGCTGTGAGTAGGTCGCGGCGGTACTGTCACCTGACAATTACAACAACAACAAATAATTATTCCAGAATAATTGCAGTCGCGTTATAAATTTAGGGTCACATCGTACGAGTAGACTATAACAAACTGTTTTCATGACTACAGGAGTGTCATAAACATTTGCCAGTCTAGGCTGGGCTTTCTTGCTATCTTATTGTTCATAAATCAACTGCTAGTTTGTTGAAACTGGTATCTTTATTACTTATAATTTGTATTCATTGAATCGATAATGCGTTCGGGACCACACTTCCAGACTATTGCCCAAGGCTGTAGCCTGATACTCTCACATAAATGAGGGTTGGATTTGCACACAGCACGCTACCCCCTTCATCTTGCTTAAATTCGGGGGGAGGGGGGAGGGGGCGGCGAAGGGTATCAGCTTCTCGACTTAGTTCGCGAAAATTCCTAGACTTCCTGGGTTCAACCTCTGGCCCCAACTATCAGCACTGATCCTTAAATCATGTATAAATCTGAATCTTAACATTAACATGTGTAGGCTGTCTGACGCAAACACCGTGTGCGACTGTTTCACTACTTTCATCCGTAATATTTGCAGGACAACGAGCAAACTTTGAGACAGTTCCTAGACCTTATCATTGTCTAGGCACTGTCATATACGTGCTCTCTATTTTTTAACCCTCTTTTAAGAAAAATAATTAACAAAATTCTCTCGGAGAGTTATAATCTGTATGCCTTGAACATACTTGAGTATCACCAACATCAGAGACAGTCGGATAAAGTTCATAACGCACCTTGTTAAAGTAAAAGATTCAGACAGCACTTTAATGTCCCATTCACGGCCTTACAAAACATAATTTGCCATTCGAAACATCTAGAAATAGCTAATGACCCTTCTCTTGGGTTTGGTCTTTTTTTCAGTCCTGAGGCTTGATTTGGCCTTGTGTTATAACAAAAATAAAGAATCTGTTATACTTTATCTTACCAAAGGCATTTTTGCATTTCTCCTCGCAGGCAGCGTCCCCAGCACAGTACTTGAGACAGGAATCGAGGTCAGTGATGTCTTGCCTTTTTCCGCCTAAAGATCGGTAATAGCATAAACGTTTATTGCCACGTTTGACAATTTGAGGCTTTATTCTGGGTGGAGTGGATTGGGGGGGGGAGGGAGGAGAGAGGGGATGTGAGTACATCAATGATTCAAATTCCTGATTTCTATTAATTGAGAATTTACGCATTAATGATGGGATATCTTACCATTGCAAAAATAAAATATATTAAATGGTACCAGAGACTCCTTCAGCACTATTGCACTAGTGTAGTCGTTAATGTACAAGTCCTCAAATGTTTCACTGTTGTATATATAAATCTTACATTAATACTTATTACACAACAAACTGAGCTGACAACCTCTATCACTAGTTGATACTAACATGCTGTCTATTCCTGTTCCTATAATATACACATTTATCCCGCTCCCTCACCCCCACCCCTATCATACTGTTAATATGGCCTTCTGGTCTTTCGTTTCCTTGACGTTCCATTTTATACTTTTATTAATGTAAAAGATAAATCAATCGATTTTCTACAAGTCTTGATTCAGAATTGTCTCAGAAGTTGACAACATTCCAAAATTTTGATTTTAAAAAATAAAATGTAGTCTTTGTCCAACCTAGTAAGCTAAGAGCCATAATATTCCTTTTTTTAAAATGTGTGACTTAATGTTAAAGATACGAGAATCTTACTGATTTTTTTTTCGAGCCATGCAATATTTCCATACTACCCCCTTTGTTAAAAGTTCATATAATTAAATGGTCGTGTAGCTCTTCCCTCGAAGTAGTAGATCTGAATCCCGGGAAAGTAAGGTCAAGTGGGAAAAAAAGCAGCTTTTAAGTGGTATTGCTTAACTTTGATGAGTGTGAAATGATGTGGAAGTCTACGGTTGTGTAGGTATTGCTCATATTTAATGTGGTTCAGTTTGCAGATCTCCAGAACTACAAGGCAGGATAGATGGACTAGTCAGCCGGGTGTGGCGTGGTAGAATGCCCCCCTTGTGAAATGCCCCCCGGGCATTCTACAACGTGGTAGATTGCCCCCCGGGCATTCTACCACTGTGGTAGAATGCCCGGGGGGAAGGCATTGTACAATACCCCCTCCGTTGTGAAATGGCCCCCTCCGTTGTGAAATGCCCCCCTTTTGTGTTTTAAAATATCCTTTAAAGGCAATATGACCCCTCTCCACATATTTATTAATGCTTGATGGAAACACTGCACATCTGTGTGCTTCGATGGTCATTCATGAATTATGTATAATATGGATCTATGTTTTACAAATGACCCACGTACAAATTACGGTATTAGTCTACAGTTTTTGAGTACCGTATAATGTAACAATATGCATGGTGTTATAGTCAGTCATACCCTGTACAATGACTAGTTTTGTTTTGTTCTCTCTTTGTCTTACACATATTCATTTATAAAGTCATGAGATTTTATAAACAGGCATTAATTTCTTTGTAATATATGATATTTTATTTTGTGCAGTGGTGTAGTTTACGTCATTAAATGAATCACTAAATATTTGTTGCAATACATTTTTTCGTCTTTATGACATGAAAAAAAGGGAAATGACTGTTGTCAAGTTACACCATGTTACGATATTTGAATTTAAAAGTATAACCTCTTCCGTTAGCCAGTTTTAATTATAATTATAAACCGTGTTTCCCCTGCTCACCAACGTGGAGGTGGAAGTAGGATTTGAAGCAGGTGGTTTCCTCTGGTATGGTGTATTTGTACACTTAAATCGTGCCCAACGTAGTTGAATGTGCCTGTGGAGGCCAAAAGTGTATCTTGCCAGCCTTTAACATCTGAATGATTTTTGTTGAGCTCAGTTTATTTCAATGTCGCTCAGCCACTCACTATCTTTAGCGACTGCAGGTGTCGGTGCAAGCATCAGGTTATCAGCATTATATTTTCTTTTCTGACCTTTTAATCTATACACATCTTTGTCGAGAGATTCCACAATCTCTGTGGGGCCATAGTTCTTCCTCTCCAACTTTCCCCCTTTCCTTGTGCTCTTGCGGACATTGGCGTACAATACCATGTCACCGGGACGAAATTTCTTGGCAGACGACTTTCTGCGACGTGCATAGTCAACCACGTTTTTCATCTGTGCAGCTCTCGCACTCTGAACAGCCTGTTCTCGACTTTTCCCAAGTGCAGCAAGCTGACTGCATCTTTGTTCAATTTCAGCATCCGCAGGGGGATCTTCAGAGGGAGAGATGTCGATGGGAAGCCTAGCTTTAGTTCCATAGACAAGTTCAAATGGGGAGTATTTTGTCGATTTGTGGATGCTGCTACGGTAACCTAAAAGATAAAGTTCCAGATCTGTGTCCCAGTCCAAGCGGCCACCCTCTGTGTATTTGCTTAGAATGGCTACAAGTGTTTGGTTAAAACGCTCTGTGAGGCCGTTGGACTGTGGCCTGTAGGCTGAAGTGATTTTGTGTCTGATGTTCAGCTTGTCACAGAGCATATCGTTCAGTGAATTGACAAACTCTCTACCTTGATCCGATATAATCGACTCAGGACAGCCAAATCTTCCAATAATAGTCTTGAGAATCTGCATTGTGCTCTCAGCACTTTTGTCTTTGAGAGGATACGCCTCCGCCCACTTAGTTGTATATTCTGTCATGACCATAATGTATTTGTTGCCTTTATTTGTGGTGGGCAAAGGTCCAATCAAATCCATACCCCATTGACTGAATGCATTGTTGGGTATGGGCACAGGGTGCAGATGAGATGATTTTTTTGGGAGTTTGTTACTTGTGAGGCATGTGACACAGTCACCACAATAGCTCTTCACATCTTCAAACATGCCTCTCCAGTAGTACCTTTCAGCAATTTTTCCATAAGTCTTGTTGACTCCAAGATGACCGCCCACTTCACTCGCATGTACACTGTGTAATATCATTTCTATCTCCTCTTTGTGGGGTACTTTGAGGAGTATAGTGCTGCCGTCTTTTTTGTGAACTTGTTTAAAAATTTGCTCATCCTTTGCAATGTAATGTGCCCAACGGCGCCTCATATCTCTCTTGGCTTCTTTTTGCTTTTCCTTAGGAAGGGACTCTATCTTTTCCCCCCATACCCTCTTTTTAAAGTCTATGCTCCGCAGGTATTTCACCACTGACATGTATTCTGTGCGCTCCGTTTCAACGATAAGCAAAGCGACACAAAACTACTGAAACTTTGCAGCCCGCAGCTGTTTATATACCCGTTAGAGTCCCGGAAATGGTTTAGGCCTATGTCATCAGATTTCCATCAAAATTATTTGGATAAACAGTTAAGATTCTTACAATGTATTTGATTTACATTATTTTTTTTTCTTAGTCTTATATAGCTGGATTGCTGAATACCTGTATCAGATCAAAGATTATTAATGCAAAATAAAAACAGTAAACTCCACAAAAACTATCCCGTTAGCAGTTTTTCAATGAATGAGTCTAGTGCATATTCCTACAGGGTTACTAAAATGTCATGACTAGGTCCTTTTTTCTTCTTACTTTTCATTCATTGATATAAGCTTTATGACTTCAAACGGTCCCTCTAAAACTTGCGTAAATATTGAGCATGTTAACTTGTACACTACTGTACTGAGCCCTGTAAACATTGTCATATTAACAGTACAACTGTGAGGCAGGATAGCTCAGTTGGTAGAGTATTTTCCCCTTCCCTCCCCTCTCCCTAAAGGGGACTGCAAAATATACTTCTAACAACAAAAAGGGGGGNGGGGGGAGGGGAGCAAAATACCACGGAGGGCAATCTGCCACACGTAATGGGGGGCATTCTACCACGGAGGGGGACATTCTACCACGGAGGGGGGCATTCTACCACGGGGGGGCATTCTACAATCTCACACCGGCGCTTCAAACATCATGATGCAGTAGACAGGTCCTCACTGATCACAAATTTTAATGTGCATTGCTGACACCATGTGACTGTATATATTTCAATCTCATGTGTAAAAATTGTAAATCTGAAAGTTCATTAATGTGAGTGTGAAGTTCAGAGAGAGAGAGAGAGAGAGAGAGAGAGAGAGAGAGAGAGAGAAAGGTCAGAATGTGAATTGCTTGTTAAAAAATATTGTTATTTTGCTCATTTACAACAGATAGTTGTCTGAGCTCAATAAAATTATTGTTATTGTTATTGACAGGAAAGTTCAGAGGCACTGTTTACGTCTGCGCTTCCTAAATCACCAGTTCATTCTTGATGATCGTTTTGACATCTTTTCGCTTGGCCAGACTTGAATTATTTCTCCGGTTGACTTGTTTCTTGTTTTAATAAAGGGCAATGAACTTTTTTTCCCGGATGATCTTTTTCGAGTATCTTTAGATCTACACAATTATCATAGCCTTACCATAGTACTCTAGTTTGCACTTTTCCTCACAGGCAGGGTCACCCTCACAGTACTTAATACAGACCTCGTATCCATCATCGGAGTCTGCGGTGCCTGGTAAAGACAGACAAGGATGAATGGTAACTTAAGGTAACCAACAGTGGCGGCTCGTCATTAAGTGCAACCAGTGCAGTGTCGGGTTGGAAAAGAAACCAGCTGATACGACCTGTGCAGTGCCTAGTAGAATTTAGGCTAGATAATAAAGACATTTTAAAAAATACAACAATCATCCATGTCCAGACGCCTTTATCGTGCCTTGTTTTATGCATTCAGATTTCGTTCATTGTATTATAGCAAATACGTCGGATACTAGGATATGCTACTTCCGGGACATGCCTCTGCGTCTGCGCGCTGTTTGTAACAAAGAAATAGGACGTACATATACGTCAAATGTAGCTCAGGGGTTGATACTTGAGATCTTGTCCATTAACAATGGGATCTGTTAACATCGTTAGAATTACACTTAAGTGCATTAACTTTGCTTGTTGAAAGTTTCTAAGGGGGCATTCCAGGACCAATGCATTAATGTTATTTTCACTATGCTAAGAGATCCCATCGTTAATGCGCAAGATCTCCACTACCTTATGATTCCCACTGAATCCTTCCTTGTACTCACCGAAAGCAAGTTTACACTTCTCCTCACAAGCTGGGTCTCCATTGCACTGCTTAAGGCAAGCCTCAAAGTCAGCCTGTATGTAAGTGGCATCAGGTGTGCCGCTGTAACCTGCCGTATAATATAACAAGTCAATAATGTCAGGTCTTAGTGGTCACTCTAGCTGGTACAGTCGAACCCACTTACATTAATCGTGTTCCGGATAACTGCAGCTTCTGTTTAACTGCAAAGAGTTGCGATTACGTAGAGATGATTGTATCAAACTTTAAACGCTATTTTACGCGTATACTTCATACAGCCAAGTAGGAGTGGCAAGTAAGGGCACTGAGGTTGCCGAAAATTTTAATGAAGTATTTAATGCCAGTATTCTTACATTTTTAGTAATAATCCTGATAGAAGGGTATAATTTCACGAATACTTTATTTTTCTCAGATCACGCAGTCTAGGTTCCTTGAACTTGACCAAAAATATGACTTTATACTTTTAATATCAGTATTACAAAAGATCGTTAGTCTCTGGCAAATCATTTCATTTAGCAGGTTGAAAATGTGAAAGTCCCTTGATATAAAATTCACCTCTTCCTCCTCCTCCCTCCCCTTCCCTCTTCCTTCTTTTTTTCCCCAAATACGATACTTTGAAGCAGCCACAGCGATAAACTCATCAAACCCCAGATCCATTAAAACAAATAAAGCATATCACCCTTGCAACTGTCGAATTAAAATCATAAAAAAACCACACTTCTAAAACTGGTATATTGTTGCTCAATTCTTTCATACGAACACTTTTTTGAAACCATGTCACTTGAAATCTATGTTTGACTCTTTCCTTTCCATTTCCTCCTTCTTCCCATACCAATGCCATTGTAGCAGAGATTGTGTAGAGATAAGAGGGGTTACTCCTGTCGAATCGTGAAGCCAGAAAGATGCTTGTAATTTTTGTTTGTAATAAGCTCAGAGCACACAATCTACCTATTTAACGAAAGAGGATGATACTAATTTGGATGGGAGAAGGCAAAGCTAATAGTTACTGTAGGCATACAACTGTTCTGTTTGGATGCGCACTGAGCACAATGCACCATGGGCTACGCCACAAGAGCTCTGTGATCGTGCCAAGATTCCCCTATTGCCAATGTACATACTCTTTGGTCAGAAGCGTTCCCTCACTATTCATATTACTTACCATAGGCTTCTTTACACTTCGCTTCACAATCTGCGCCTCCACCACATTCCTTGACACACTGTTCATAGTCAGCCTGTGCGTTAGATCCCGAGCTGCTGTCACCTGCAGCTGTACATAACAAGAAAACGTCAAAATCATCGAACTAACTTTGGTTTGTCTAGTATCAAAACATAGACTATATCAAACAAGTGTGAATGTAATTAACAAATTTGCTAATAGACAATGTCCAAAGCTGTGACTGCCCCTCAGGACTACAAGAAATTGACACATTGTCTCGAGATATGAGCACACATCAAAATTAATAAATTCATCTATCAAGAGGATGAATACACAGTCCACGTGTCATACAGGAAGGAAGATATGCTGCAGTACATATAAACCGATCTTTTCTACATCTATGTCACTGCCATCAATATTTCCAAAAAAAAAAAAAAAAGCTTGGTCCCGAATAAGTCATTAACTAGATGTTGTCGAATAAGTTTATAAACCAGCTCAGTCACTTTACGGGGAAAAAGACCTCATGGCCTGGAATCACAATCTCACAGAACACACATTCGCCCTCGCGCACGCACGCATACACGTGCACACACACACACACACACACACACACACACACACACACACACACACACACACACACACACACACACACACACAAAGTGAGCTGGCCGTCAACTTCATTAATGATTCATATTGCGAATTTAAGCAAAATGGATAGAGGAATAAACTCACTGCCCGTTACAACAGGAAACATAGAGGACTCCATATCAAAACAGATTATCCACCATTGGACGATCACGACGAAAAAGATCAGATAGAAAGTGTCTTTTCTGAGAAAGTCGGAATTAACTCTGAAGTACTGTTGGACAAATTAGTGTCATTCCATTAGGTAGATAGTTGCATATTGACTACATACACCTACTGCTACCTACGGTAAGCAGTATGAAATTAGAATTGAAGTTGCTAGATAGCGACAAAAAATGTCGTTCTGCTGGGTAGAAATATACATTTAGGCTACAGTAAGCGGAATAAACTAAAAATGGAAGTTGGTGGATAACGTGTTTTGTAATAAAGGCCAACATGTATTTTTTTGATTGAACATGTTGTGATAAATACACTGTTTATGTTTTATATCTATATACGCACCAATTATTTCTTTACACTTGGCTTCGCAATCTGCACCTCCTCCACATTCCTTGACACACTGATCAAAAGCATCTTGAGAGTACGTCGTTGCACTGCTGTAACCTGGAGAAAAAACAACAACAACAGAAAACTCTTTCAAAATCATCGTAATCACGTCATCTGGCATCACAGCATGTCGCAAATACATTCGAAGAAAATAATAATACGTGAGCAGTTCCAGCTGAAAGACACGTCAGTAACGAAAGTTCCTCAAAAAAAATAATTGGCTTCACAGCATCTGGTTTCACGTCATACATGTATTTAAATAATGTATTATTCCCTATCAGAAGCAGCTAAAACTAACTGTTGTCAAGTCAAAGCTTTTTAGAAATTTGCTTATCTGACACGGCATACAGTTGGAATTGCGCACTTACCCACATGGATTTGAAGAGGAAAAAACACAAGAGGTCTTGACGAAATGTTTAACAGAACAGTTAGGAATATCAAAACCAGGTTCCAAGTTTGAGAGAGTCCACCGTTTGGGACTAAAATCATCATCGTGGATTCGACCCATGGTAGCAAATTTCAGCAGCTTCAATGAACGTTAAGAAGTGAGACAAAAAGGTCCAACGGTGCTAGCTACGGAACAGGTGAACAGTAGGCCTATCTAAGAGAATGGAATGAGAAGACAATAATACTGCTTCCTATAATGAAACGAGAAAGGGCAAAGAACAGGCCGCTGGTGATGATCAGAAAAACATACTTATAGTAGACAATGAAAGATGAGGAAGGCATCATCAGAAAAGACAGTTCCTTCGTCTATCGCCCAAGAATGCAGCAACCACAAAACCAGCGAGAAACATACAAAGCTGGATATCACCCGACCACTTACCAACAAAGAGATACGCCTTCGCTCGTGGCGGCTCACTCGTCAATAACCCCGACTAAAGACAAAGAGCCGATCCTGAGCAGTACGCAAACTGAGAGCACCCCTTCACACCGTGAAACAAATATAGCGCGCAGGCAAAGGTGTCTCCTCTGAACCAAGCACCTATTTACTCTAGAGACACTTCAATAATCCTGGAAGCGCCCTAGGACAGGCAGGGGCTGACTTGAAGTTCCCATAATATTATGATATACCTCCAAGTGATTGTGAAATTTGTCATCGTAATCTGTGTCTGTCTCTGTCATACTTATCTTGATGATGGTGAAACGCATAAGATTCGCAATGCACTAGAAATAATAGACATCCGAAAAAAGACATCCGAACCCCCCAAAAATTCCAACAAAAAGATTTCCTGAAGAGAGACTTGGAATTACATTTTGTCGTCCAGAAACATCAAGAATGTAGTATCCAACATGATTTGGTATAACATACATTAAACTAGATTAGCTACCCAGGGGGAACATTTATAATATTTTAATTGCTATCATTAAATTCCTTGACCATGCAAACCTGAGTTTAGACACCAAAATATTATTCTAGACCTAGTCTGGTAAAAAAAAAAAAAACTACAGCCGCATAGTATATTTTTAAGGCTGGCGATAGCCATCTTGAATCTGACCTAAGTTCAACCCTCTAGTGCCCAGCTCTATTTACAATGGCACAAAAAGTCCGAGCTCCAGTTTTTGGATCACTTCTGAATCCACTACGCTGGAACAAGCATCAAAATGATAATACAGTAATAATAATAATAATAATGCGGTTTATAAGTCTCTTATGTAGGCTAATGCCCGCTCATGGGACTTCACACTATTATGGTGGGGTGATGATCTTGGTTTGCTTTTTCTTTGTTCCACGAAATGTNAAAAAACTACAGCCGCATACTATATTTTTAAGGCTGGCGATAGCCATCTTGAATCTGACCTACGTTTAAATCACCTCCGGATCTCAGATATTTGGTAGACTGTTTGTTTTTTTCTAATGCTTACCATACCCACTTGAACCGAAAACCGCTGAGAAAAATTTTGTTAGAATTTTTTGGGGGGTGCGATTGCATATCTACTTGACTATGTACAAACTCTTTGATTACAAGCGCTCCCCTCCATCCATGCTGCTTACCATAGGCCTCTTTACACTTCGCTTCACAATCTGCGCCTCCACCACATTCCTTGACACACTGTTCATAGTCAGCTTGTGCGTTAGATCCCGAGCTGCCGCCACCTGCAGCTGTACATAACAAGAAAACGTCAAAATCATCGAACTAACTTTAGCTTGTCTAGTACCAGAACAAAAATAAAACACGTGTGAATATAAACATATTTGTTAACAGACAGAGTCCAAAGATGTGATTGCCCCTTCAGACTAAAAGAAACTGACAAGTGAGTTCTTCATAGGTGTATTGGATGTGGAAATTATACAGAGCAGATACAGAATCAGCATAATTATCACTGACATATTCATTCCGGGAGAAGAGCACACACCAAAACTAATAAATGCATGTATTAAGAGTATGTCTACAGTTCACGTGTCATATATTGAGGAAGGTATGCAACATTATGTATAGGCTAGATCTAGTCTAGATTCATATCACTATCATCAATAATTTTTTAAGGGGGGGTGCGCCTTCTGAAAAGGGGGTCTAGGGGTTAAAATATCGAAATTGGGCTTTTGGTATTTTTAGACACTTTGACCTCTTCTGCTATGAGAAAAATAACCTTTGAGGCCAGAAACATCCGTTTTATGCCCTGAAAGGGCACCTCTAGATGGTCATCTTAGCCTTGTATAAACGCGCTATCAAAACTTCAAATGCGTTTTTCTCAAAATGTTGTTTATCTCCACTTTTTTCCCTAAGGCTTTTTTATTTCTGAACCGACTGACTTCAAATTTGGAATATATCTATCCCATAGAATGTGTTTCAATAAAATGCATCCTTTTTTCTAGATTTAATTCACGTTTTTGAAAAAAAGTCGATTATCTGGTGGAAAATTGAGAAAAATACACATCCGTCAACACACATATTTCAAAATTTTTTTACTGACATTGTATGATAAATAAACAAAAAACAAATGCATTTTATTATTTTTATAGAGCTATTTTATAAGTGTACAAAATTTGAAATGATCACATTCAAAACTCTAGGAGCTTTAGGCTTTTGAAAATAGCTCATTTTCAACACACGAAATCCAATATGGCGGCGTTGCCATGGCAACCGTACACAAAACAAAACAAAAATCCACATTTTTCCTCTAATTTGACCATGCTGAATCTGAATTTAAAGCTTAAAAAGTCCCTAGTCCAAGCGTTCACGATTTCACTCCCAGGAGGCACACCCCCCCTTAAAAAATCCTGGTCTCGAACAAGTCATTTGCTAAATGCTGTCGATTAAGTTGATGAATCACCTCTGCCATTTTACAGGAGAAAAGATCTCATGCTGTGGAATCTATTTTATTATAGTAAACACACTGTTCACATTTTAAACACGGGCCTCAACATTTCACCTCGCATGTAGATTAAATGTTTCTACTGCTACCAACAGTAAGCAGATTGAGCTAAAAATGTCTTAGTGGATGACGCGTTTTGTAACGAAGGTCTACAATTTTTAAAAACATATTATACAAAACACAATGTTCACGTTTTATCTATATACGCACCAATTATCTCTTTACACTTGGCTTCACAGTCTGAGCCTCCACCACATTCCTTGACACACTGATCAAAATCATCTTGAGAGAATGTGGTTGAGCTGCTGTCACCTGTCACACAAACCAAAGATAATGGTATAAAAATTGTCGTAGTCACTTCATCTGGCATAAAAACGTGTCGCAAATATGTTATTTGAAGGAAATATTTATACATGAACATTTCCAGCAGAATGAAATGTCAGTTACGGAAATTTCAAGTAAAAACTTTGACTTTACAGCAACCAGTGTCAGTTTATACATCAATTTAATAATGAATTAATTCTTTGTTACAAATATCCAAAACTAACTGCAGTAAAATGAAAAAGTTCTAGAAATTTGTATACTTACTTACTTCAGTTTGGAAATACCCACATGTGTTTGCAGGTCTCCGAGTAGTGTAACTGCTCACCCCTACCAGTTCAAAAACTTCTCACAGCACTTCATTCTTACATAAGCCTTAATTAGATGAGCTTTAAAAGTAGAGAGGTACACATTAAGATAATTGAAAGCCAGCGCATTAACGATGGGATCTATTACTATCCATATTGAACACTGCTGATGATGCATTCAGCACCAATATATCAATTTAATTCTTACAGTGGTAGGAGATCGTCACTACGCAAGCTCTCAATAATTTGAACCAAATATGCAGACAAAGGCATACGTAAATGATTTCTTACCAAAATACATTTTGCACTTTTCCTCGCAGGCTGCGTCTCCAGCACATGATCTGAGACAGGAGTCAAGGTCAGTGACGGCTGCTTGTCTCTTGCGCTCTACAATCAATAGTAAAATAAGTTGTTAGAACATGGAACAGGAAAAGCAAGAAGCAAGATCGTGCTGGCACTGATCGCTGCGGGACTACACCTCACAGAAAGAGGAGCAGTACAATCAAGACTGGGCTTACATGAAACTTGAGGTTATCTTAAATCTAGTAGCACGAGGCGCCTCGGGTCCACCCTTCCGCTAACTGTGTGACTATTGTCATGGATAGTAATCGTTCCACGTGCTATCTGCCGGTCGATCGGCTGAAAGCAGGCTGCAAAATTCGACAGCCGCCTCACACGGTTGACGTTGGCATGCGCATACATTCTACCGTCGCACTCAGTGTAGTGGAGTGAAGGTGAGATCTGGTTCTATCCTAGCCCCACAAGGGTTAATGTTAACTTATCCACACGTGGAGAATAACTTGCTGTATGCTCCATCCACATGATCTAACATCTTCACTCACCACAGATATAAAGATTCGGCATGATATCATAGAAGGGCCTCAGTCATATTTTGGTCTGAGATCTCATTGAAGGGCCTCTCCAGTCACATTTTGGTCTGAGATCTCATAGATGGGCCAGGAGAAGGAAGGACCAATTCTAGAGGGCGCTACTGTGATGCAACACTGATCCTGCGCTAACAAAATCGACTCCATCGAAGTTTCTTGTAATCACATCATTTCTATTTGCTTCCTATATAAGAGCTATAAGATTATGAGGACTCCTAAAATTGCTGCTTTATTCTTGCTGTCCAGTAGCTGTGATTCAGTACAGTCGCCTGTAAATAGTACAGTAGGTATCCTTACCATAGCCATACTCTTCTTTGCACTCTTGCAGACAGGCATCGCTACCTCCACAAGCCTTAAGACAGGACTGGAAGCCATCATCTCCGTTGCCTGGTAAAGACAGGAGAGGACAGGATGTTTAGTCGCATCACAAGAGGACACCCAAACGTACGTTTTTGGTTGCTACGAGTTAGTCGCAACGGGGAAGTGTGCGCACCTGCTAGATGTTTGTTGGAAATGCACATCTTTTGCGTAGACTGGAAGTGAAAGCTCCTTAAAATGTCGGCCACCATCTAAGGTTTCTCAATTTGTTACCGGAGCTTTTTTATCAAAGACTTTGTGTCGGAGATGGACGTGGCAAAAGAAACAACTGTGGTATGTATGCTAATGAATGAATCAAAGCTATAAGTATGGCAAACACTATCCAGGAGTCAGCGCACTACTTTCCAGCTCTTCCGCATCAGTTGCAGCCATCTTAGCGTAACTGGAGACTGATACTTTCTTTGCCTAGGACCACCTACAAAATAAAAGGATGGCTTCTTTCATGCACCCATGTGGACAAAACGAATGTAGTCCAAATAAGGACATCAAAACTGCCGACAGAAACTTATCAGTAGGCTTATTAATGTCCATCCATCCATCCATCCATCCATCCATCCATCCATCCATCCATCCATCCATCCAATCCATCCATCCATCCATCCATCCATCCATCTATTCATTCACCCACCTACCCACCCACCCCTGAAAATAAGTGCCCTCACAGGAACGACCAGTGGGATATAACCTGAAGGTTATGTGCACCTCAGGAGAACTACAGTACTCTCGAATGGCTGCTGGAGAAGATTACCGGGCAATAAATGAGTGTTTTGTGAAAAGAGCGATTTCTGGACAAAGTTCCTGTATTCCTCCTATATACTACAAAAATAATATTAGTCAGTTGTTGTAATAGATGATATTTAATACTTGTCTGATCTAATTCTTACTGCGCTTCATTTTCACAATATCAGTCTTAATCATAGGCAGTCAGATACACTTAAATAGAGCTATATGAGAGCTTGCGTATTAACAATAAGATCTTTTACCATTGTAAGAATTATATTAACTCTGCATGCTGAACGCCATTTAGGGTGCATTCAGCACTTATGCAGTAACAGTGGTAGTACAGACGCCGCGCTAATACGCAAGCTCTCTACTGATCCGCAAAACATTTCTCACCAAAGTATGCTTCGCATTTTTCCTCGCAGTCAGCATCTCCGCCACATGACTTGAGACAGGAGTAAATATCGAACACCTGTCTCTTGCGACCTGAGGTTAGAAACCATAATATTAATACTTAGAGCAGCTTAAAAATAATATTACAGATACAAATTATGTGACTATGCTTTTATTATGTCGGTACACAGCTTGTCATAACTGCTCCCATTCCCCCTTCCCTTCTATCCGCCACCTCTTTGCGATTTTGGTAAGTACTGCGATTAACTGTAATGTAATGCAGTTAACGGGACGGGATGAATGTGGCATATTGGCTTTCTTTTCTCCCCTTCCCCTTCCACATGTGGTTTCATGCACATTTGCCCACAAATCAAAGATATAAGTATGGCAAACACTATCCACGGGTCAGCGCACTACTTTCCAGCTCTTCCGCATCAGTTGCAGCCATCTTAGCATAACTAGAGTGACTAGGCATCATAATATTTTTTGTTATACAGAGTTCCCCTTCCCCCTTCTCCCAAAGTTTAACTAAATCAAGTCCAGTAACGTTAAGAGTTAAACAGAAACAACTAGAATCAAACGCTATGCGTATTAACAAATAGAAACAGTACCAAACTCTTGCATATTTCATTGATCCATGTGTTATAAACATAAGTCACTGCAAGAGGAAATATTATAAAACATGAGGAGCAGCTAGAATCAAACTTTATGCGCATTAACAAATAGAAAAAGTTACAAACTGTTGCACATTTTAATGATCCAAGTGTTATAACATAATATAAGAAAAAGAGGTGCCAGAGCCAGTGTGTTTGAGCCCACATTGGGCATGTAACTCTGCATGCTGGACGCTACTTGGGGTGCATATTATTATAGCACCGATATGTTATTATTACGATGGTATAAGATCCCATCGTTAATGTGCAAGCTCTCAAAGGTTAAGTTTCATTATGTGTTTCTTAGTGACATAACAAAAAAGATAGTTTTGATGTTTAAATTTAGCAGCATAAACTGACATTATCCTCCTGTGTATGTTTGTTATACTTCAGCAGTATAAAGTGTGAACTATTAAAGCTTTTAAACTTTGAACTTTAGCAATCTATTTTTTTTTCTTTTTAGTCCACTCCATACAACCCATTCTGCTTAATAACAATCTCCTTAATCTCACATTTCCCATAATGTTAATCATTTTCGTTGACTTTGTTGTATTTGTGTTTATTCGGACCTCATGATGATGTGAAGATGGTAATTAACGGTGGCACCACATATTGCACTATAACATATCATTTAAGAAGAAAATGACATTTCCCATAATCATTTATTTGTCACTATAGCAGAACGATGTGTTTCCTAGTCCATAGCCATCGGATAATTGCAACTCTTAAGACAATCTTCTATGACTATACTCTCACCATAGTACTCCTCTTTACATTTTTGCTCACAGGCAGAGTCACCCATGCAGTCCTTGAGACAGTATTCGTACCCATTATCCACGTCTCCTGATAAAAAGGAAGGAAAAATAAATTATAGTGGCTTAAGAGTCCAATGGAAAACGAGTCGTCACTACAGATGACGTGAACGATGGTAAAATGAGGCCAACAACGGGGAGGAGGAACATGAAATTTCCGATTAAAAAGAATGACTGGGCTCAGTAATGACAATCAATCAATCAATCAATCAATTGATTGATCAATCAACTTGTCTGTTTGTCTATCGGTCTGTCTGTTTGCTCGCCTGCCTGTCTGTCTGTCTGTCTGTCTGTCTGTCTGTCTGTCTGTCTGTCTGTCTGAATCATTGATAAGGAAATAGGTGCACTAGTAGAGAAAGCTATAATGATCTATCAACTAAAAGATGTTCTGCGGAACCATTAACCAGTGGAATTACTCTGAAATGGCCCCAAGAGAAGAGGGACGAGCAATGAATGATTTGTTTACATAGAAACCCGTTCCTCGGCCAACTAACCAAGTACTGCATCCGTACGTTTAAGCAATACCAAATTATAATAAGTCATCAGTGAGACAGGTGGCCTTTTGTATTTTGTCCCAAGCCATTTCTCTCCCTCTCCTTCCTGACATTCATAACTTTTCAGAGCCACAAAACTTCAATACTTCACATGAAATCTGTCTTCGCTTTATCCTATTTAATGTCCCTCCTTCCGCCACATTAATAATAATAATAATGATAATAATAATAATAAAAGTATGAATAATACATGGCATCTATATAGCGATCATTTCTATTACAGGCTTTGAGCGCTTTACTACATTGACAGACCTACAAATTAATTCATCTTCTCAACAATCACCCTTCTATTTATCTCAT
>JAWQUT010000154.1:440963-459412 GCA_033807755.1 Ellobium chinense
CCCCCCCCCGGCTCTTCCTCTCTCTCTTCTGCAGACAAACAAACACACCCATCTGTAATACATTTATAAACGACACACTCACGGATTTCTCAGCTGAAAATACAAACTAAGCCTTGAGCAAACAAAAACGTGCGCATAAGGAGCAGAAGTCTGACGTCATTTTACAACTTCCCGCTATCCTGAGTCCTTGCATGTCCTCACCATAAGCATCTTTGCATTTCTCCTCACAAGCAGCGTCTCCAGCACAAGACTTGAGGCAGACCTCTAAATCAGTCTGTGTGGTGGTTGTGTCAGGAATCACGCTGTAACCTGATGTAAATAAATATAAAACTATTTCAAAATCATCCCTGTCACTTTACCTCGGCTCAGAGGGATACATCTCATCATTGACCGAACTAGGTTTTGGAATGAATTGTATGACGATGGACTCTTTTACCATTGTAAGAATTACATGGAACTTCGTACGTTGAACACTACCAAGGATGCTTTCAGCACCGATGCACTAATGTTATTCTTACGATGATAAGAGATCCCATTGTTAATGCGCAAGTTCTCGAATGACTCTGGAATTCTCGCTTTAATCCTGATGCACAGCTGCTTCCGACATAGTGATTGTTCTTCCATAAGGACTTATGACATATTTCGCAGTTCTGATAAAATGCAGGAAAATTAGCTCCATGTCAAAGCAAAAGCTGCTGACAGGTATCACTGCAGCTGCAATTTTGGAGGGAAAATAGGGGTGCATTTTATTTTTGAAAATGTTAACATACGCCTCAAGCTTATAAACATCGTATTTCATTTTGGACTACTCCTGATATACGATTAAGGCGTTTATCATGAAAGAGAAGCGACGTGTTGTTACGATGTCATTCCATCCGTTGACACGAGGACCAGTTTCATCTCATAAATACTCAGTTGTTGCCCCATCAAGAAGAAATGCTGGCCAGTCCATCAAATTAATTCCCTGTGGTTATATGAGGGTCTTTGTGATACGAGCTCTATGAGTCCTGGCGTTGTCAGAGAGGAGGGATATTATATCTAAGACTGCAGGAAGACATGCCTGCTGCTTATGCCTATTACATGAAGGTAAGCCTTTCTTGCATTTTTGTTGTTGTTGTTGGTGGTGTTGTTGTTATTGTTGTTGTTGTTGCATTTGATTTCTTTTCCATTTTAACGCCACTAAGGTAGAATTTGTTCAGATGATTTCATTTGTTGTTGTTGTTGTTATTGTTGTTGTTGCTATTATTATGGTTGTTGTTGTTGTTGTTGTTGTTGTTGTTATTGTTGTCGTTCTTAATCTCGATTAGAAGAGAGCATTCGTCTTATAATATATGTTATGTTTAATGAAATGTTCATTACACATTAAAAAAAAAAAACCAACAGTACATTAATAGACACACCGCGTGAATTCTATGCTTGCTTCCTCCTTCTTTTTATTTTCTCCGGATTTTTTTTTTCATATAGTAAAATTACAGCCATTCTCCTCTGCATCCATGTACTAACCATAGGCCTGTTTACACTTTTCCTCACAGTCTGGGCCTCCGCCACATTCCTTGACGCATAGTTCAAAATCAGCCTGTGAGTTAGATCCCGTGCTGCTGTCACCTGTCGCATAAAAAAAAAAACCAAAAACTACAACAGAAAATTCCATCAAAGTTATCATGCAGTGATTTTTATCAAGTGTAAAAAAAAATGTACATGGACAAGTTTTAACACGACCGTCTTATTCCTAAAATAGATGTATCATTACACGGCAGCCGTTTTTGGTTGCTGAGCGCTGGTCGCGAAGGGGAAGTGTGCACACATACCTTCAGATAGAAAAGCATCAGTGGACTAATTAATGACAATCAATCAATCAATCAATCAATCAATCAATCAATCAATCAATCAATCAATCAATCAATCAGTCAATCAATCAATCAATCAATCAATCAATCAATCAATCAATTTTTCAGAGCCATAAAACTTAAAATACACAACATGAAATCCATGTTTGCTTTATCCCATTTCATGTCCTTCCTTCTATTTCTTCATAACACTTTTACAACTTCCACTATCCTTAGTCCTTGCATGTCCTCACCATAGACATCTTTACACTTCTCCTCACAAGCAGCGTCTCCAGCACAGGACTTGAGGCAGACCTCTAAATCAGTCTGTGTGGTGGTGGCGTCAGGAATGACGCTGTAACCTGGTGTAAACAGCAAGGAAATTATTTCGAAATCATCTCAGTCACCCCATCCAGACCCATAGCGATGCTCCTCATTATTGACCGAAAAAGATTTTGTTCGAACCAGGAGGCTGCGCATTAAAGATGGGATCTCTCACCATGATAAGAATTATTAGAACTTTGCATGTTGAGTGCTACTAAAGGTGCATTCAGCACCGATGCACTTATGTTATTCTTACGATGGTAAGATCTCCCATTGTTGATCAGCAAGCTATCAAATGACTCTGGAATTCTCGCTTAAATCTTACTGCACAGCTGCTTCCAACATAGTGACTGTTCTTCCAGAATGGTTTACAATATATTATTATTTCGCAGTTCTGAGAAAATGCAGGAAAATTAGCTCAATGTCAAAGAAAAAGCAGCTGACAGGTATCATTGAAACTGCAGTGTTGGAGGCAAAGTAGGGGTGCATTTTATTTTTTAAAGATGTCAACATAGGCCTCAATCGTGTAAACATCTTATTCCAATTTGTCCTGAGTCTGATATAAGTCGTTTGTTATGGAAGCGCTGTAATGACGTCATTCTTCCGTTGACACGAGAACCAATTTCATCTCATAAATGCTCAGTGGCTGCCATATCAAAAGAAAATGTTTGCCACTCCTTCAAATTAATTCCCTGGTGCTACATGAAAATCATTATAGTGTGAGCTGTATGGGTTCTAACGTTGTCAATGAGGAGGCCCATCCAAACCTGCATTAAAGCACAAGGAAGACATAACTATTACCAGTGACTTATAAACTGAGACAACCCTTTGTTGCATTTTTTTGCATTTGGTCCCTTTTCCATTTGAGAACCACTAGAAGTAATCGCTTTAATTCAGATGACATAATTTTTACTTGAATCTTTAAAAAAAAGGTTTGTTTCATAATATCATCATGTTATGTTAAAGGGAATATTATTCAGTAAACATGAACAAAAAAAAAACAACAACTATCAATTATTTAAATTTGAGGTTGGCGTTTTTCAAGTGTATCAATATATGAACATGTCGCGCGAAATTTATGCTTGCTTCACTCCTTTCCGTTTCTTCCGTTCTGTCATATCATACAACAAGACTAACACCCCATTTTACAAATGGGCAGGCAGGCAAGGCACCAGCGGCGAAAGAATACCTAGCGCACCGAAAGGCATCATAGACGAATGCATTGGACTCCGTGAAAAAGTTGGACGATAGGCGAGTCGGACGGATTGAAAAGATCTATCGGAGATTGTATTTTGTTGCTATACACATTCTTTTTATTAAAAAAAAGTAAAAATAATAAAGAGGACTGATGTGTATAGTTACCTTTTGTGTATTTTTCTACGAATTTAGTTGAAACCCGCATGTTTTTCCGTTACGTAGTTCTCAAGAAATCTGTGACACAAATTTGGCAGAATCGTTCTATTAATATAGATTACAGTCATCCCTCTCTGCATCCATGTACTAACCATAGGCCTGTTTACACTTTTCCTCACAGTCTGGGCCTCCGCCACATTCCTTGACGCACAGTTCATAATCAGCTTGTGAGTTAGATCCAGAGCTGCTGTCATCTGCCGTACAAAACGAGAAAATTCCTTCAAAGTTACCTCTCAGATATTTTTATGAAGTGTACAAAATTTTCATAGACAGGATTAAACATAAAGTCTAAATAATGACGTCTCTTATTACTGGGTACGTTTTTGATTGTTGGGCACTGGACCTTGAGGGAAAGTGTGCGCACCTACTAGACGTTTGTTAGAAAGTATGGCGTCTTTTGTCTGAACCGGAAGTGAAAGATTTGCAAAGTGGCGACCACGTTTTCAAATTTGTTGGTGAGACTTTTTGTCAATGGGCTTCTGTCGGATGAGGACTTGGCAAGAACCAATGATGGTATGTATACTAATGAATGAGAGAAAGCGATAAGTGAAGAAATACCACTGGCAGGTCTGTGCATTATTTTCTAGCTCTTCCGCATCAGTCCCAGCAAGCTTGGCTTGCCAAGAGACTAACACATCCTTTGCTTAGGACCACTCACAAAATAAAAACACGGTCCCTTTTGCGCTTACGAGTTAATCAAACATACATGGCCCAGTAAACCGACTTGATTTTAAATAAAATTCTCCACCATAAAGAATGCCTACAATAATGGAACTTACACGTTACGAAAAGAGAATTACATTTGCACACTTTTACATAGAGATATGACTAGCCTCTAGAACCACGCAATGCAAACATTCAGTTCTGAAAATAAGGATGTAATTTACTGAATTTTCCAGCTTAGGTACAGTGATTTCAGTAGGCGATGTGGTCCCCTCTAGCTCCATAATATCCTGGGAAGTTTTTATTGCTGGCCAGTATACATTTTGCCATCTGAAATCTATCTCGTGCACTTTTCCGAATAACAGTTGTTAGACCAATAAATTACTTTCAGATAGATATGAAAGATGAAAAATCAAAATATGTAACCATCGTCAACTGTATCAAGAAAGCCCTTAGCACCGAGCATGTAATTTCACTCAGGACGTTGCTGATGCAGATTGATCTAAAACGAAATACTCCAGTGAGTTCTCACTGCAGTTCATTCTTTATACAGTCACCAGTCCCAAACAAATTTAACCCTTTGAGCCCTGCCCCCCACCCCTCCCCCGAGTGAAGCAGTCCCCTGTGCTTGAGCTCCTGAGCTGTTTATGAGATCCATTCAGGTTTAATTGGAATCCGCTAAAGCGTCGTCGGAAAAATCCTCCTCTTCTTGGAATCTGGTCTCACCTCTTCTTGGAATCTGGTCTCACCTCTTCTTGGAATCTGGCCTCATAGGGTCAACATACGTCAATAATTAAACCGAGTTTTCAGATGAAAGTATGTGTAATACACAATATCTCACCGAAGTACACTTTGCATTTTTCCTCGCAGGCCGCATCTCCAGCACATGACTTGAGACAGGAGTCGAGGTCATTTACTGCTGCTTGTCTCCTGAGACCTGAGACCAGTAATAACATAAATAGTTATAACAGCAAACAGTAATTGCAGGCAGATATGATGGTGATAACAACAGTTGTTAGAGACATGCATATGATATAATCGTGTTTGATAACCCATGTCTAGCATCTCAGTTGCGCCCCTGTGCGTTATGTTCGTCAAATTGTGTTGTGTTGTGTTGTGTTGTGTTGTGTTGTGTTGTGTTGTGTTGTAGTGTAGTGTAGTGTAGTGTAGTGTAGTGTAGTGTAGTGTAGTGTAGTGTAGTGATATACTAGTTTCCCAATCTGTTGCCGAATGTCACTATCTTCTAAGCTGTCCAAAATCCAAGACTGAGAGAAATAGATTAACCTTAAAAAAGCTGCTGCAGTAGTCAAAGTATGCCTAAATATATTGTCTTACTTTGCGTAACAATGTAATAACTAAACTGTATGCAAGTACGTGATTATTTTACTCATGAAATTAAATAGTTTTGTAAATGATGACATTATGTGATATACATCTTATACTCCGCCATGTTAATTAATTTTCCATTTCAATGTATTATTTCCGGAAATGTATGTGCCCTCGATATTTTCTCTTTCTTCCCCTGTTTGTATGCTTTGCTGTGAAGAAGGTACATACTAGATCTTAAAATATGATTGTTATTGCTATTGTTAATGTTATTGTTATTGTTGCCATAAGACAAAAACTGCGCTCAAGCGGAATTGAAGGCATCTATTGGGAAATTAATATAATATAAGTTGGCTTTCCCATATTCCCTCTCCTTTCACATACATTTTTATGCACATTAATTTTGTCCTCATTTGGTCGACTGAGTTGACGAGTACTTTATGTCAGTTTGGGATGATCATCAAACTATTTCAATGTATACCAGGCTTAGTGCTAGGAACATCTTAAGGGAGAAAAGCTTCCCTTGTGAGAGTCCCTGTCCAATACTTTGGGGACCCTCTCGATCTATATTATACATGCATGCACTTGTATCTGTTAAACCTGCAGTAGCAGAACTCTTAACGTCATCCAGGAGTCGAGCTCATGTTCATTGTTTTGAGTGAACTGATATAGAAGTATATAGCTAAATATGCTGTTAATTTATTTTTCAACGAAGGTAACGTGTAGTTTCTGACTTCTGAAAAAAAAGCGCTCTTCGATTAACGCCTTATGAAATAAAATGCTCCCTTTGCGGCCACTTGAAAGTTCAAACAAAGATGCTCTTTAGCATTCAGTTTTATTGCAACTTCTAAATTAAATATGTGCCTAATATGATTTTTGGTTTTCACCTCCCACTCTGCTTCCTTTTTCCATTCTCATACTTATATTTACTCAACTCACCTGCAGCTCTGACCAGACATGCCGAGGCAAGAAATGCAACGCACAAAACGAGCACCTTCATCTTGAGAAAATAATGCTTAGAACACTCCCGGATATGACAGCTGGCAGGAAGACAAACCCTGTGACCAGCGGGCCTGGTGTGGAGTGGGCTCAGTATTTATAGTCAACACACTAAACTATCACGATATGTTGCTATTTTTTTTTTATTGTTTCTTAAAACACTGCACCATTCATCCAATTCGCTGTCGTGCAATGACAATATACCGTAAGATGCTCAAAGAAAATTACGATTATACGATGTTTTGTCATTGCATGACAGTTCATTAACTATGTCATTTCCTTTGTCGTGACCTGCAGTGCACCAGCGGCGTTGTGTCATTAAGGGCTAGTGGAACTAAGCCTTTAAACTTTCTTTTTTCCTTAAGACAGTGTAATTTCAACGTCTGTTTAAATTAATCTGTACAGTGTCCTAGACACAAACAAGTTCATCACCAAAAATCATGGTGTCTTTCACGTTCAGTTCAGGCCAGTCATTTCTCAGTCCCGGCTAAAACATAAGTTATCCCCTTTCCCTACGGCAGCCGATACAGTGCACGGTCATTGAGGATACCTATTTGTCAGTTTATCCTTTTGCAATGGGGCGTTTTTCTTGCCTTTGAACGATGGTCAGGATCTTGTTGCAATTATAACTTATTTTCAAACTATGTCTTTAAAGCTGTTTCAGATACAGAAAGAGAAATTGGGAAAATGCAGAAAGAAATGTGGTTCGGAAAAATAAAATTTAGAAGAGCATGGCTATATCAAAAAAATTGATTAAGTCACCAACTACTTCTTTCTTTTAAGTACAATAACATATCCCATAGTGAGGTCGATCAAGGGCCATCCATCCAACCTTATGTATATTCAAACTCTTCATTTTTGTCTTCTTCTGCTTTGTTTATCAATATCATTCAGTTTTCGAAAGTTACCGGGTGTTCTCTCTATTCATCTTACCATTTCATGGTTTATGAATGTTGCTTGTTTTCTCCTCACTTGTGGAAGAAATTTTTTATTCATGATTTCCCGCCTTCAAAATTTATGGTTTTGCTTTCTTTTCTGCCCATGATATGAAAATGATTTTTTGTATGAAACACATTTCTGTGGCTTCTGACGATTTATGTTTGCTGATAGTCCAGACTTTAGACTCATGTTCATGCATCTTGCCGCTCGTGATTTCCATTTCCCAGACATATACCTCTTGTAACTCTAAAATTCACAAAGACAGTGGAGTGGGGAGTGGTAGATTTCCGTGACTTTGATGTCTAGTGGCTACTACAGAATCCCTCACTCACCTTTGGCCGTATGCATAATTCATAAATTAGTTAACGTATTTACGTTAAAATCAGAGAACGCCACTAATGTTTTGGAAGTTTCCGTGGTTACCGCAGAGCGTTAATTAATGTAAGGATTATGCATACGGCTACTGATCTCCAGAGACACATACTTTTCTCTGCCATCATTATGAGTCGGAAACAAGGATGTCTGAATGGGAAGACTTTGGTGGGCTTCGGTGGGCTCATGACCTCAGCCAATACCCATCTATAATAGCCACTGTGGGTCCATCACTAAGACCTGACAGGTACCGCCACTGTTGTGCACCTAGTTTCTATCCCCACAGGTCGGAACCTATCAGCGGAGGTCGGGGGTTGAGTTTTAAGACACATAATTCAAAGGTCCATTTTCTGTATTTCAAGATGTAAAAAAAAAGTGAGACAACATTCTCTCGTGCAGGCTCCAATGAATTATTTGCACTTATGATTGCGTCATGCTATAGATAATAGAAGACACACGTTAAGTTGGTCAAACAATAAGTCTTTGTAGGACTAAAAATCAGCTGTTCAGTTCTTTGCGGTCAAACCCACTACTCTTGTTTTGATGTACACATGACGACAGTATGCAAACAAGACTAACACCCCATTTTACAAATGGGCAGGCAGGCAACGCACCAGCGGCGAAAGAATACCTAGCGCACCGAAAGGCATCATAGACGAATGCATTAGACTCCGTAAAAAGTTGGACGATCGGCGAATCGGGCGGATTGAAAAGATCTATCGGAGATTGTATTTCGTTGCTATACACATTTTTTTTAAAAAGGGTAAAACAAATAAAGAGGACTGATGTGTATAGCTACTTTTTGTGTATTTTTCTACGAATTTAAGTGAAAACCGCATGTTTTTACGTGACGTAGTTCTCAAGAATTCTGTGACACAAATTTGACTGAAGCGTTTTATTAATATAGATATACGCTAAGTAGAATGTAAGGTATTAAGATGCCAATAGCACCTGGTATAAAATATGAAATTTTAAATAGTTCCTATGAAATCCGAAAACTGGCTATGGGGAAGGGGAAAAGGGTTGGATTTGAATTTCAAAGATTAGGTAAGTGTAAATACGTTTGTAGACTCAAAAAAGGTGAGGTTTAGCCACTCAAGTATAAACTTTGTGGTTGTTGCTAGGTGGGTACCGTTACCCTGTTCACCGAGTGAAAAGGCCTAAAATATTAGGTAGCCTCCTTCACTGCCAAAGTTCTCAGAATCTAACTGGTTTAGGGGCATTTTGCTTTGCGTCAAAATTTGGAGGAAAATCTAAACAACATGTCTGGAAAGTATTTTGGCGTGGAACCCCTGGATAAGTTAATGAGAGGCGTAAAATTTTGTAAAGCCAACAATGCAAAAAACATTGGCATCTTCTTACCATAACCGTCTGAAAAGTTGCAGGGCTTGAATCCCAGTTCTGCTGTTGCAAAATTGCAGCCTCTTACTCTCTATTTTTTTTTTATGTACTTTACCCGGAACTCTAATACATCACGACCTCGATTGTTTTTTATTTTACGCCCTCTCTTTCCCCCTCCCCCCATTCCCCCTTACACACATACACACACACACNACACACACACACACACACACACACACACACACACACACACACACACACACACACACACACACACACACACACACACTAGAAGCTGGAGTTCGTATGAAAGACCCTGAGGTACATATCTGTAGATAAGAAACTCTCTTTTTCAGAGAGCGAATCAACCGAAGATCTTCACAGGAAGAAACCCTCGTCTAGTACGACTAGTGTTTGGGCCCTTTGACGTCATGACACTCAAAAGAGGCTGGGCCACATTTGGATCACGACTCTCTGTCCTTTTTTTTTTTGTTCCATAGTACGTTTTTTAATAAGTTAGTAAGAATTTTTCTTTTCTTGATTTTTATTATTAAACACACAACATCAAACGTTGAAGTATTGAAGTAAGCAAAACAACACAAAATGCTACCACTACCATTATTATAGTCACTAAAATAAATATCAGACACCATGAGTTATAATCACATTATCAACAGCAGATATGCAGAGCTTCGAAGCAGCATAAAGCCAAAACAGACTGTGCATTTCACAGGTTTCAAAGGTTGCCACGTATTAGGTTAATATCTTTGTACATAGCAAGATTTTTTGGAGAGTGCCGAAGAATTTTTTCTTTGTTGTTTTGAATGTATGAATTGTCTTGTTTTAAAATCAGCTGTGTCGCGAATAGTGCCATGCTTGTTTTCTGTGGGCAGTCCAGAGCAAATGAAGTATCAGGAAAACGTTTTTTAGTGGTGCGCCCCAGTTGCATAGAGAAAGGGTGTACATCTACTAAAAGTTTGTTAGAACTGTGAATTCATTTGACATCACTGGAAGATTAAGCTCGGCAATAAGGCGGCGATCATCTACGATTTTAAATTATTTAGGGGAACGTCTTATCGACGGCTTTGTGATCGAGGATGAGTGGCAAGAAATCAACGATGATATATATATGCTACGATTGGAGGCAAAGATTTAAGTATATCAAACATCACATGCAAGTCAGTGCTTTATTTTCTGTCTCTTCCACATTACTCACAGCCATCTTGGTTAGTCTAGAGACGTTTACTTCCCTTGCTAAGGAAGGGTGTGACTTGCCCTCTGCGACATATGCAGGGACGAAAGGTCTGGCTTTCTCTTCACCTCAAAAAAAAAAAAACCAAGATAAGGACAGTAAACTTTCTTAGACAGTCAGTCTTCTGCGGGATGAATGGCAGTCGTTATACTCAGTCGCCATAAGCAAATTCTACCGTGAGGTGCAACAAAGTACACTTTATGTTGCATTCAAAATTGAAACTTAAATATTATTACAAGCCAAACTGACCTTATCTTTTGGTCCTACTTTGAGCCTCTTTGGGTCAATGTCAAAGAACAGATGGCAAATTTCAGAAGACAATAATGATAACGATAGTACGCTCCAAGCGTGTTGCAAATTTTTGACTGTGCACAAGCTATTATAGTTTGTTATGAAATTTCATAGTCTACTTATTATTGTTGCTGCAAGGCATTTGTCGGCCGTGTGCCTGATGGTATGGAGGTGGCATTTTTCACACGACAATTTAAGCCGACAAAAAAAAATCTGTAAAAAGGTGAAAGCGTTGGAGTTCCCTGTTAGATCTAAGCACCGGATAAGTTAAACTGAAAAGTGCCTGCTATGAAGCTGTCTACCCATATGATGAAAGTAGCTTTCTAGCAAACTATCTTGCTGCGCTGTGCACTTGTTCCAATCAGAGGTAAAACATGTAGAGGTATGAAGATGCCAATAGCACCTGGCATAAGAGTAAGCATTTTTAAACAGTTCCATAAAATCAGAAAACTGGCCATGGGGAAGTGGGAAAGGGTTTGGATTTGATTTTCAAAAGCTTAGATAGGTACAAATACTTTTGTAGACTCAAAATAGTGAAGTGTATCCATACAGGCATAAACTCTCTGGTCGTTGTGAGGTGGGTAAGGTTACAATGTTTATTATGTGAAAATGTATAAAATATTAGGTAGCCTGATTCGCTGCCTCAGTTCTCAGAATTTAATTGGTTTAGGGACAATTTTTGTGGGTGTCAAAATTTGGACGAATAGTTCAACAACATAATATGTGGAAAGTATTTGGACATGGGACCCCTGGATACGTTAATGAGAGATGTAAAACTTAATATAGCTAATAGTGAAAAAAATCATTGGCATCTTCATATCTATACAGTGGCTACCTTCTTATAAATGAAGAGAACCCTCTTCCCCTCCCTGACTCGAAGTACTGAGTTTGGGTTTGGGGTGCTACGGGGCGTCAGCATGATTTCGGCTATGTTGCTGCTCGTACTAACAGTCTCCAGTTAAAGGGCATTTTAATCCATGGAGAACACACGGAGACGTTTGCACTGGGATTGGAGATTTTTAAGGAGTTTTTGTTTAAAATGCTATATCGTGGTTCATTAGCTGAATGTATTTAGCGTGTCAAAGAAGGTGTGCTTTCAGCAGGCGATACCCTGCACAGCAGGCATCCCATGTAAGTCTGTATTTTTTTAACAAAATAACAATGGTGTAGATCTAGATCTGTTCGCCGCAGAGAAAACTTGGCAGTTTGCGAAATAATCTTGTGTATCTGAAGAACTCATTGACATGTTCTCACAACTTGTAACTGGCCTAATGTGATGGATAGGATAACATGACTTTGTTAGGCATTTCATTATGTACTTACCTGACGTATGATTTGTAGTATTCTATGTATTAATAAAATGATTGAGATTGAGGAGTAGGCCATATGGCAAGGCAATGTCTCCATGGGATAAATAAATGTTATATTTTCGTGTGTATTTATTTTCATATTACTCGATAACCACAGCAAACAAACGACTTATTCTATGTAATGCCATGATATTGCCCGCGTATGCTACTACTGATAATAGTGATAGCACATACCAATACAACATTGAGATCGAATAGTATTTGCTCGCAGGGAGACTACTCATGGTATGGATTTAGAAATAGGATTGTCTCCCTACAATTTGGTTACAATTGTGATTTCACCAGCTATTAGGCTATGATTCACACCTGTGCTTTTTGTCAGTCTACATCATAAAGCAACATGATTTCAAAAGTTTATGAGTATTCTTTTCATGTCGCATTTCTCTTTTAAACATGACTATTTTTAGCCAATAAACATGACAGCCAATCAAAAACTTGTTTGAGTGTGGTTCAAGAAATCGTGCATCATTTAGTGAGTGGTGTTGACCGATACTCGTAGTGATCAATGAGGTGGGCAACAATGCATACTAAGTGTACAATTTGAAAAGTGGGTCCGACTGGTCTTGATTAAATGTAATCCACCTCTCTTGGGATTGCCAAAGAATCATTCGGGATTGCATTTATTTCTTACTTTACAATTACTGTTCAGTTCCCCACCCCCACTCCCCCCTTTTTTTGGCCTGGTTCCTGCGCCTCTCCAGATGAACTCCATTTATTTTGACGATTTCATCAATATTAAATTCGAATTACGCACATGGTATCGATTCTTTTCGAAGAGTCGCCCACCATCAATTAGTGAAGTGAACTCTGCGAGACAGAAAATTGAGAAGAGAGAAAAAAAAAGAAAAAGCGTGTATTCAATCCACGCATTCGACATTCGGTTGACGTCCAGATACAGCGTGTTTTTGTGGCTGCTGCATATTATACAACACAAGAAAGATTGATTGACTTGAAAAGTTTCATGCAGCGTTACATTTGAGGTAAGTTTCTCTTTAATATAATTAAATAGTCTATGTCGATAACTCTGTTAACACTAACAGTCTGGTGAGGAAAAATTGCGATTGGACTCTAGAATATACTATGATCAATAACTTATTCTACGGCATTCAGGTGTGGGTACGTCAAGTCATGACGGCATGATAAATCTAATTCTAGACTCTAGACTGGATCTAGACTCTACCTCTAGAATAGATAGAGATCTATCTAAGCCTCTTGCTAAAGAAAAAAAAAGCAGAAACAAATACACGCAAAATTCACATTGGCTTGAAACAGTTGATTTCTTTTTGGGTAAGATGTAAGTCTTGGTTTTATTCATGTTCATATGGTCCATTGTCACGGCAGCATTACATTCTTTAGGAATTATCAAAGCTGGGATATTTTTACATCAGTTTCTGACTAAGATCCCAAGCATATAAAATCCCTTACAACCCTGTTCATTCCATAAATCCAAATGTTTTATCTGTTTATTCTCTACAAAATAACGGTACAATCACGGAATAGGACCGATCTTGTAGCTAAACCAATGACTAAATGAACTGTATTAATGCAAGAGCGGTCCTGTCCCAGGAGATAGCCAAAATAACATTATTAAATATTAACTGGCTGCAGTAACTTTTGTTCCTAAGATCTTGTTCTCCTTCCTTTCTTTTCCAACTGGATGGGCCATTTCCAGTGACAGATAGTCTATTTATTTTTTTCATTATGGATCTCTTATTCTGATAATTCCAAATGAGATATTGCATATATGACTGATGAATATAATTATGCCGCAATGTAACGAGGCGCTAGTCTCCACCCTCTGATATGGCCTTTTCCATCAGATGCAAACAGCATAATTACAATGCATTTTTAATTTTTGATTTCTCTCCTCCCTAAACCAGATTTTTGGCAAAAGTCCTTTCTGCTAAAATTCTGCTTTCCTCATCTTCTAAACAAGAGGAATTCCATATGTGTGCCGGAAAGATTTCCGCAAGCAACACAACGAACCAACAACATACCCTAACTCTTACCCTAACCCAGGGTCAAGGTTAGGGTTAGGGTCAAGGTTGGGGTTAGGGTTAGAGTTAGGGTTAGGATATGTTGTTGGCTCAGTGTATTGCATGCGGAAATCTTTCTGGCACACATATGGAATTCCTCCCCTCTAAACATTGATGTTAGCTGGCAACTTTTGATTAGCATGAGGAAACCTAGATCTAATTCATCCTACCACTACTGCATCAGATGTATGCCATTTTGGATACTCTGTATATCATCAGAATCAGCTCAAAGTTCTGAACAAAATGATAGCAAACTTTGTATTAGATCACAACTTCCTCACTGCAATTTCTCCTTCGTGTTTGAAAGTATTCACTTTGGTGCACTGTAAACGGATGACCAAGCACTTGCTTGGAATCTTTCAGGTATTGTACAGTCATGATCCATTATAATGCATGTCAATTTTCTTTCGTTTCAGGACATCAAAGAATCATGCCAATGGTGAGGACAGAGATCACAGCAATTCCTCCCAATAATGGAGAATTGGGAGGAGTACAATTTAAAAAGTCTCCATCAGCAAAAGGTATCACTTGTGTGAAGAACATTTTTATCTTAAACAGCTCTCAAGGATCCCCAAGCAAGGACTTCACTGACCTAACCCCTATGAATCTGTGTGAACATTATTCGTCACAACATACAACCATTCAAACAGCTACCACTATGCAGTTGTCCAAAGAGCCCATACTGCCAACCAGGGCTGTAAAGCTCAATCAGCAACACGGTCCACAGCAATCACAACACCAGCATCAGCTGTTCAACTTCTGTTTCTCAACAGTCAAAACTACTCCCCATTCAATTCCAGAAGAGATGGTACCACCTGTATCCCATTGCATATCCTTATGCCTCCAGTTACCTGCACAACAGCCCCTAGTGGTGACAAAGCCACTGGTTATTGCTCATCGACAAGTACATCAGCCAAGACAACCATAGGTAATGAAGATAGCAGTCATGGGACTCATCGATAAAATCTCTAAACCAATCACTAAGAAACCATGTGTAAACTGCTTTAGCGACGGCTACAGCAGCTTTGAAGGGATATCATAGGTTAGGCATATAGTGAAAACAGACAACCATTGGTCACTTGCAATCAACTTGTCGGAGCCAGACGCTCTCCTTTTTTACCTGTTGAGAATGCAGGGACTATGAAACAGAATGGCCTGTGTGAAACCTTTCATTGCATAACCTGCTGGTACTGGGAGTGAAGGAGCCATCTCCTAACCTATTTGATAATGAATCTCCCAGAGGCTTGCCACTGGATTTCAATGACATCATCACATTCGCATTATATGAACTCAGCTGCCACTGCAGCATCATCATCCAAGTGTCCTGTTGTGTATTCATCCTGTTCTGAGCTCAGAAGTTGCTCATTCACAGCTTGACAGCATCAGTGAACAGCAACAAGAGATATATCAGCATTAGGTGTCCATTAAGCAGTCAACACAAGTGTCATCATCAGGTAAGATCTAAATCACATTACTCATTAACAATCACTTAATTTTATGCAGTGGAGCTGTGTATGTAATCTTCAGACATTGCATAACACAGGATTTTTCCTAGGAATTGGGCACAATTAGGGAATTTGAAAGAGATCTTCTTGCAAGCAGATTGTATACTGTGGTTAACTTACCAGCTAGTTTTAAAGATGCATATATATATATCAGTTTTATTTGAATGCATTTTGAAAAGTGAAATGTATTTTAAAGTGAAATTACAAGAGGGAGGATTTCCATATATGTGGTAACTGGCGATGTGGAATTACGCTCGCTTCGACTGATACTATCTCAATGGGCATTAGTGTTAGGGTTAAGGATACAGTTCGGGTTAGGGGGATAGGGTTAGGGTTGTACTAGTACGTTATTCGGAATCAAGGTATTGACCGTAGTTGTAGGAGTTACCGCATATGGAAATTCTTCCTCATAAGATCCTGCACACACACGGATGCACGCGCGAGTTTTAAAATTAAGTCTCCATCGAAACTTGGTCAAATTTCTTTCCTAACATGACATTTATCTCTTTGCTTTGAGAATCTATGGACATTTTTACTGACATTTTCACTTTCAGAAACTGAAATAGCATCAGTCTAACATTACTACAAAATATTACGATTTACAGCTTAAGCTATTAAAACTGTGCAACAGAATTGGATTGGTATTACACCTTATTTTACACCATTTAGCACCAAAATGTTTTCATTCATCAGCATTCTGTATGTTCAATGTGTTCTATCAAAACTTGATTGAATTATGTGTTGATGTATCACTGGTATATCATAACTGGCAGGATTTAATATTTAGGTGTATTGTCATCTTTATTTCAGGGCAAGATAAGTATTTTAGTCTGGCAGTAAAAATGGATCATCACTACAAAACATCAGCAGCAGAGGAAGAGTAACGATTTGGGAAAACTATGACTTTGACAAAGAAGGAAACTGAAATTGGTCATTCAGTCACAGCCACAGGATTTGAATGAGGTGTGATTGAGTGGCTGCTACTCTACATCTCAAGGAGCTGAAGTTGGCTAAAAGGTAAGGTGTTTCAGTCTACACCACTTAACCACGACTCACCAGGAGTAGGGGAAAGTTATGATTAACAGGGGTTGTGACATGTCACTGATTTTCTTGTTTTTTAATTGAATAGAAATTACTGTGATCCAGTATCTAAAATGCTCAGGTTAAGCAGAAGTTGCTGGATGTAGGTAGTGGATTTCAGAGCTAGAGGTTTGTAGGCTGAATATACAACAGAGCTTTGTAGACTTACCAGGTAGGAAAGGCGAAGGGACCAGATGGGATAAGGAAGAGGGCATCCGGGATAAGTATCTGTGATATTCTTGTGATAATACTTATGAACTTTATGATGTCTGAATGCAAGCAAATGTGAGCTGACATTTGTTCATCTGTTTACTTGGTGGTCTGCTTCATTCTTATGGTGCACCCAAGCCAAGTTTTCATTCTTATCTTCAGGCAATTTAAAAATCTCTCTACAAGCAAACTGTATTTTGTGGGTAGCCTACTAGTCAGTTTTAAAGATGCTTATCAAGTTTTGTGTGAATGCATTTTGAAAAGTGAAAGGTATTTCAAAGTGAAAATACAAGATCACATACATACGCATGCACACACACACACACCCCCCACCACCACCCCTCCCCCTCCATGCATTGTAAAATTGAGTCTGCATTGAAGTTTGATCAAGTCTCCCTCTTAACATGACATTTATTGCTTTGAGAATCTAGTGATATTTTTACCTGACACTTTCAATACCTGTGAAATAGCATCGTAAAGCCAATAAAACTGTGCAACTGAATTGTTTGCTGTTATGCCTTGTTTACAACATTTTCCACCATAAGGTTAAAATTTTCATTCTTCAGTATTGTGTAACAATATGGTTTATCAAACTTTGATCAAATTTTGTATTGATATATTGTTGGTGCATACCATGACTGACAGGCGTTAATATTTAGGTAATGTTATGCCATTCTTATTTTAGGGCAAGCCAAGTATTTTAGTGTGGCAGTTCACATGAAAGGTCATCACTCCAAAACATAGTTGGCAGCAGACACTGAATGATGATAACGAGAAAGCTTTAAGATTGGCAAAGAAGGAAACTGAGATCGGTCATTCAGCCTCAGCCACAGTATTTGAATGAGATGTGATTGAGTGGCTGCTATTTTGCATCTCAAGGAGTTGGAGTTAGCTAAAAGGTAAGGTGATTCAATCTACATGACTTACTCACCAGGAGCATGAGAAAAGTTGTGATTTACAGGAGTTGTGATTTTTCATTGATTTAATTTTTAATGGAAACTTCTGTGATCTGGTATCTAAAATAATATTCATGAACTTTATCATGTCTGAATGCAACACAAGCAAAGTGTGAGCTGACATTTTTTTCATCTGTTTTACTTAGTGGTCTGTTTTCATTGCTTCATTCTAATGCCGCAGTAAAGCCAGGTTTTCATTCTTATCTTCCTTTACCTTAACTCTGTTCATACTGATGGCCGTTTTGGTTTCACACTGTAGTTAACATGGCATAACATCATTTTGAAGTGTTACTGCCATGAGCAAGTTACACTGTGTAAGAACATTACTTTTGTCATTGTCATGACAAAGTCGATTATATAAGTATTTCAGTCATTTCATTGCCATTTGGTTACTGTGGTAGCAGACTGCTCTTTTTGCACTCAGAGCAAATACAGACATGCTCACCCTCCCAACCAAGGATCCAGAAAAGAGTTCTGGTGCTTGTTGTCCCATTCTATTAAAATCTTAAAACTATGTGGGAGATAAGAAAAGCCACATGAAATAAT
>JAWQUT010000154.1:459569-469648 GCA_033807755.1 Ellobium chinense
TAATGTTATGCCATTCTTATTTTAGGGCAAGCCAAGTATTTTAGTGTGGCAGTTCACATGAAAGGTCATCACTCCAAAACATAGTTGGCAGCAGACACTGAATGATGATAACGAGAAAGCTTTAAGATTGGCAAAGAAGGAAACTGAGATCGGTCATTCAGCCTCAGCCACAGTATTTGAATGAGATGTGATTGAGTGGCTGCTATTTTGCATCTCAAGGAGTTGGAGTTAGCTAAAAGGTAAGGTGATTCAATCTACATGACTTACTCACCAGGAGCATGAGAAAAGTTGTGATTTACAGGAGTTGTGATTTTTCATTGATTTAATTTTTAATGGAAACTTCTGTGATCTGGTATCTAAAATAATATTCATGAACTTTATCATGTCTGAATGCAAGCAAAATGTGATCTGACATTTTTTCATCTGTTTTACTTAGTGGTCTGTTTTCATTGCTTCATTCTTATGCCGCAGTAAAGCCAGGTTTTCATTCTTATCTTCATTTACCTTAACTCTGTTCATACTGATGGCCGTTTTGGTTTCACACTGTAGTTAACATGGCATAACATCATTTTGAAGTGTTACTGCCATGAGCAAGTTACACTGTGTAAGAACATTACTTTTGTCATTGTCATGACAAAGTTGATTATATAAGTATTTCAGTCATTTCATTGCCATTTGGTTACTGTGGTAGCAGACTGCTCTTTTTGCACTCAGAGCAAATACATACATGCTCACCCTCCCAACCAAGGATCCAGAAAAGAGTTCTGGTGCTTGTTGTCCCATTCTATTAAAATCTTAAAACTATGTGGGAGATAAGAAAAGCCACATGAAATAATAAAAGTTAGCTGCATAGTGTAGCATCCCAAATAGTTCTTCATTCTATGTCCATTTTTAAGTAATCTGTTAACAATCTGTAATCTTTTTATTCAGATTTTGTGTCGATATTTTGCATCATAAGCACTGGAAAAGTGCTGCTTAACTCATGTAAATTATCCGAAATGTAAAAGTTACAATTTGAGGTTTGGCTGATGCCTTCCTCAGACATCCCATAACTGGCACAGTGTGGAAGTTTAAACTATCGTGAGATTGTGATTTTCAGCAGAATAATGTGTTGTATTTCTTTCCTCAGGAATGGGTGAGAAGAGCGCTGGCAACCATCAAAGACCAATGGCAAATTCCCAAACCTTCAATATCGTGTTATGGATGGCGGAAGCTCAATTTCCAAGTGAAAAGTAAGCACAACAAAGATTTGTTTAAAGTTATTTCCTCCTGTATGATGTTAGAGGTGCCAACACTGCAGTGGATACATAGATGGAACATTTTAAATGGTGACAGAGTGGACATAGCAATGACTAAAGAGTAACAAAATTATGGCAAAATGGGTACTGTTCATTTGGGACAATGGTAATATCACCACAAAGAAGACATTGTTCAGCAGTGACAAGATGATTCAAATTCCTGTGCTTTTACTGGATGCTGATTTTCACAGGACATTTATGCCTGCTACATTTCAAGACAACTTCACAATCAGATCATTTCAGGAATGGGTGACATTGGACTTAACCTACATAACTTTGAATTTGTGATTGTGCTAGAATTCTGGGAATTATATGAAGTGTTGTAGAATACACCAGAAAGACAAAAGCGGCATTGAGAAAACCATATATACAAAGCAGTCCCAAGTGGAAAACAGAATGGAAACTGCATCAAAGATGTGTTAATTAATGATCTTGCGTTCTTTAATATCATGTATCCTTGTACTTCATTTTATTATTGTATTGTGCATATTTTCACTGTATGGTGCACTTTATTTTACTGTGTTGAGCACGTGGGTGGTTGGTGGGTGCTCTTGGGTGGCCCCCTTCCTATAAACAGGCATTGTGTGGACCTCGTACCAGCCCAGCTGGGTTTGGTCTAGGGCTTCCACCCCTGTTTATAGGGAGATGTCTTGTCCTGTCCTGACTTGTGTGGTGTCATCTTTCTGTGTGCATCGTCTTCTTATCTCCTTTTACATCTAATTAGAGACTGTATAGTTAGGCAGGTAGGCAGGCTCTTCTCTCCGTGTGGATGAGATTTTGGTAGGCAGTCCCGAGTGCTGAACAAGGGTTCAGTTTCTGATGAGGTGAAAAGAGTTGATTTGCTTCAGGTCGTTGGTATCTTCACCAATACAATCGCAAAATGATGCTACCTTTGAAGAGGTGATCAGTTTGGAAGTAGGCCTTCATCTTTTGTTCAGAAGGGGATGCTCTATAAACTTCGTAATTGATAGTACAGTAAATTAGCCTGCCTAAACATAATTATGCCTATTTAAATTTCATATTTTTTTATGTGTGTTAATTACACTAGTTTTGGTTAATATTTTGACCATCCTCTATAAGTTCTGATCTTCTTGATTTCATTTGTTCTCCTTAGTTTCACATTTGTTTACTTAATGGGTAGAGGTGGAAAAATGAAACTGTTTACAGCCTAAAGCTCACAAAACAGTTTTTGTAAACAGCATAGATAAGTAGGATATGATGAAAGGCTTGGTGTGGATACCAGACTGATATCTTGCTCTATTTTTTTTTTTTAAACCATGAATGAGATTTGTGGCTGTTCAGAGGTAATGCTTACTAAACATACCAGTTCAAGTCATTGTTGCTGAGGAAATTAGTTCCTGCACCGTGGAATGAGGACTTCATAAGTTAGGATTGTAATCTTTTCTAATGGAATGAACTCATCGATTTTGTAGAATTTGTAGAGCCTTGCCAAGATACTTATGCTGTGTTTATAAAGCCACTGCCTTGGGTTAAACATAATGGTAAAAATGGTGTGAAGATTGGCTACATTTTGCATGAAAAGTGGCTACATGGGACTTGAAATGCCGTTGCGTGGAAATAAACTAGTACTGATATACTAGCTCACATTTATGTTCAGTCGATTTGATGACGGGGCACTGCTGGTTAATTTCAGTATACTCATTACATTGGCAGCTGTGTTACATTCTTGACTTTAAGCAGTGTCTGTTACGACCATGTTCCTGACTGCCAAGATTAAAATGTCTGTGAAATTGGAAATCAGTATGAACAATGCTGTATACTTCTCCTTAGATGAGCATTGTAATCAGAGGCATAGTTCTTACTCAGCACTTTTCAGCAATAGCTTATTTCATTTCCCTGGCATATATTTAACTTTACTATCTACGCATTGAAATGGCTCATAGTGCTTTTTAACTCTGCTGCTCAGTTGAGCATAGTAATATGGTAGATGGCTTATTGCTTATTTACTCACAGAATACAGTCAAATTTGATAGCTAGCTTTGCCCAAAGCGTACAATATTTTTTCCTCCCCACAGCATAACATGCTTACTGATCTTATTTAATCTGCTGATGAGCTCTGTTCTGGAAGTAATGCAATAAACTGAAGCTTAAGAATGATACCATAGCCTTTTTTTTCTCTTGGTCATTGTGTAGTATCTGATAACTTTATTGCAGAATTAACATTATTGCAGTCCAGACATATCCTTTGCCACTCTGTCACCTACATTAGGGACAGAGTTCTGCTTACAGTGTTGGTCAGCATCTGCTTCCTGTGGAATCTGGTCTGTCCAGTTGCCTGCATGTCTGCTGCCATTCCTCTGCTAAGTCCAAGGTCACACATCCTCTCCACAGCATCACTCTACTTCGTAATTTCTTAAGAGTAGTCAAGATCTCATTTCTCTCCTTCTTCATTGGTCCTCCAGTTTTGCATCTCCCACCAGCCTATCCGATCTCTCATTGCCTGAAACTCTTGCGCCGTTTGTGTAGCTTCACCCTCTTTCATATTTTTTTTTCCATGTCCTTTATACAACACTTTTAGTTTGTGTTTTCCTTTTGCAAGCTTTCCTGTCTATTCGACACTTGTTCACTGTGAATTAATTCATTTATCTTTGATGCTGTCTGTTTTCTTTCTCTTTCATGCAGTTTTATGTGTAGTTTTTCTCTTTCCTCCTTAATAAGTTAAACATTTCTAGTTGCTTCATAAAATCTGGCATTGGGTAATTATGTTAAAGAGTATGCCATTTCATACGTCAGGTCTGGCACTTCATCTGTTTCTGAGTCTAGTTTTAGGGTTCCTGTTTTTTTGTCACAGTATGATTTTGCACTCTGAAATTATTGAAATTCTGTAGTACTTCATTTATGGAGTTTGAGTGGGTTTCAGATAATGAATGTAGTTGTTGAAATTTTACAGTGCATAAGTTCAGACTCCGCATGGACTTTGTTCAGTTTGGCAAATAAATCTGATTAATCTTTGTGTAAATCATTATGGAACATTCAAATTTTCTCAGGTTTTTGTGGCTCGTTCTGCTTACAAATTGCTGGGCTATGCTTTTCAAGGGCTTTATTACATAGCACGAAAGTTTTAATTTTTATTTCATATTCCTTTTTTTTTTACTTTCGGCAGTTACAGAGGAGTGGGGGANTAGCATGAAAGTTTCAATTTTTATTTCATATTCCTTTTTTTTTTTTTTACTTTTGGCAGTTACAGAGGAGTGGGGGAGGAGGGTGGGGGAGAGTTTTTTGTTGTAGTATGCTGTCTTTTTTTTAAAAAAAATATACCCTTTTAGTTTGGGCATCTATTTTGGACTGGTATATGAGCATACAGGCCTGGCAATTGTTCTTTCATTGATCAGTATAGCAACATAATTATATTGGTTCCATCATTGGAACCTGGTTTCTTCTTTTCCCAATTTTAAATCTGCAGTAGTGATTATGATTGTTCAGCTGAGTTCATTTTTCAGAGCAGAAAAATCATTTGTTTGCACAGTGTTAAATTTCAAAAAGGGTTTATTGATATTTTTTAATTCCTAATAATGTGAAGCAGGATGTAAATGTTCAGTTTAAAAGATGTCTCACGGCAGTAAGATCCTCTGATGTTTTTTTAGACCAGGTTTAAATTTGATAGCAATAGCATTTAATATTTTGCACATGCTGATAATTGTTTGGATCCTCTTGAAAGAATTAGATGACTTTTCATTGTACTTCATACAAAGGCAGGAGAATAAAAGCAGCTTCTTTCAAGAATAAGTTGCATAGCATCTTGATAGAGGGAAGGTGGATAGACTGAAAGGGAGGATGGAAAATGTATTATTTTTGCGAAAGCATGGTCTTTAGACAAGTACACCACTGGTCATCACAAAAATGATGTAAATAATGTAGTAAATGCTGTACATAATGTAATTAAGGGAACAGATGCAATCAGTTTTAGGCGCCGTTATCCAGTCAGCATTTGCTTTGCATTTTTCGCCATGAGTCCAACTGGAATGAGAATATTGTAAGACTAAAGACTACGCAATGCTGATTAGGTTGTATATAAATTTGTAAATTTGTATAGTTGTTAATTTGTATAGTTGTAAATTACTTTGTAAATATCTGACTTTGCATCTGGTCCCTCCATTAATGTTTACCTTATATCATTTTTAACAGGAATGAGCTGAGCTTTTTAACATTTTTAGTTTTATTTACAGGTAGATGCCGGCAATTTTTGTGATGATCAGTAGGTTAATAGTGCTTACTTTGCAACCATGCTGCACTTTTGGGGAGCTTACTGACTTGACATTGTTCTGTTACTGAAATTATTTGTTGCTCATGTATTGGAGCAAAATTCTGAGTTAATTTCTTTCCTCCAACCCTCTTCAAAGATGCGACAGCCTTTTGTTGTATGACTTTTTTAAGATGTGTAGCATAACAATTCCGATTTCATCCTGTCTTCACATTCAGCATTTTTCAAGTCTCAGTTCCATCAGTCAGAGTATTAATTTGCATGTTAACAGTCATATTTCCTGAACTCATTTTTAAACTTTCTAGGAACCTTTTTATCGTTAGTGAGATCTCATACCATCAGTTTTCATATTATTTACAGCTCAGGCAGTCATGATTCATTAATCTAAACCATAAGCTCGTAATTTAAACTTATTACTTGAGAGTAAATCTGAAACATTGTTTGTTTATGAAAGTACATGCACTTGGCCTGAGCTCAGTATCAGGACATTTATTGACAAGACAGAATTGTCGTTGGAATTTTTTTTTTAAACTGAGGGGAAGGGGGTGGATAGGGAGGAGGAGGAGGAAGGTAGAGGGATGGAAATAAAGAAGTAAGCGTTTTTGTATTCTGGTGAGATTATCCATTGCTGTGTACATTCCCACTTCATAGGGCAGCAGATTGCTTGGACAAGCATCACTGAAACTGTTTAGAATGCTGTCAGATCCTAGGTTTATTGTTGTTGTGAGCAGAGGTCCATGGGGAGACAAGACATTAGGGGAAGTTGTAAGATATTCATTTAGACTTTGTTCCATGTTTTCTAGCACATTCGGCTTAATGATAAACATGGGGTGCCAGATTTGGTCTCATGAAACAGCAGTGCCACAAGCAATCAGGCTTTCCTGTTAAACTTTTTGTTTTTATCAAATGATTTTCATTTTCTCGTGCAAAAGGCTGTAACTTTGTTTTTTCTTGTCTCTCCCACTGATATCAGCTAAGAGCCTCAACCTTTCCACTTGACATTACTGTAGCTATCAGACTTCTGAGTTAAGGGCTTTGGCTGTAATAACTGCCTCTGACAGTCTCTTTTCACTCCCTGTTCTGTTTTATGATGGACACCAAGCTGTAGATTCATATCAGGATTGGTGAGACATTTACAATTAAATCTCATATACTCAATTTCAGGAACTAGGACATACTTTTGAGTTTTGTTTGATAACTGGGTCTGTGAGGACATTCTGATACAGAAAATAATAAATTTGAGACCAGAGCATGACAGCTATGCAGCTTTTATTTTCAAGTTCTGTACATGATTTTTGAGAGCGTGATCTACTCTACCTCAGTGCTGCTGAAACACCCTACACCCTATCTTCTCCTTCATCTGTGTTCTTGTTCTGCTAAATCAGAAGATCATTGGACTGTGTGAGTGATGCTGTGTGTTTCAATTCCTCTGCTGTCCCATACAGCACTGACTTCCGTGCTGAGTCTTGGGGGCCAATGACTTTCCACTTTGTTTGTCATAAATTAGGCGGTGCTGAAGGACTTTGTTCTGCATTCTCTGGTGTATTCCCACTAAAACATGTCTCAGTATCTCCAGTCTTGAAGTGTTTTCAATAGCCAGTTCTTAAGCATCTTAATGTCATGGTCAGCATTAATGTCAGCATCCACATTTCTTAAAAGTGAGTCCTTAAAATTTGCCATCGATGACCATTTTCAGGCCATTTTTTTTAGTCCACAGCAAATTTTTGACAAAATTCTCATGGTCATTGAAGAGAGATGATTTCATATAAGTGCATTTTCAGTGGACACTTCATTTGCAGATCATCCAGCAGCAACCTCATTATTTTCCCAATTACAAGTTGCTTATTATTGAATCGTAAGCTGAAAATGGTATCCTTTTAAGTTTGTATGCTTACCATTAAGGAATTGGAATACTTTTATTTTCATTACAATAGAACAATAGAATAGTCTATCCGTTTTGCCACTGTAAAGCTACAGCATGTCTTAATCTTATAGCTGCAAGGAAGATGCAAGGCTGAAGAGTGTTTAAGATTGTCATGAAGACATGGGGTGCTAGAGGGGTGATGTAGACTACTTTCACTGAATCCAAATTTTTTTTGCTTTGGAACCTCAAAGAAGGGGAGGAAATCAGAGTTGCTTTCAACAGACGGCTTCTTGAGGTCAAGCTGTTGTGTCATCTGAGTAGTGATCTGCTGCACTAACTGCAAGAATCTTTGTATAATGGTTTTCTTGCTGAAATTATTCCGTCAGTACAGGACAAGAGAGGTGCCATAGAAGTGTAAGAAGCTTGCAGCGATGTAATTTTCTTTTTAAGTCCTTTTTAACATCCATCATTTTCGGAGCAAGCTGTACGCAGCTGAAACAGTTAAACTAAAGCCAGAAAAGAACCTGTCAAAAAAGTCATACTGCATTGGTTCGTATGTTTGAACAGTGCTCTCCCTTGATAAGGTAGCCAACTCCATGCCAATACACAGCCCTTAGTTTCAAGGTAATGACTTGCATAGTTGGTTTTTTGGGTTTTTTTTAGATGAAATTAACTGCGTATTGGGTATTTCAGCATGGTTTGTTTCAGATATTTTTGCTAGCCATTTCTAATAAACTGAGCTTTATGCCACAAATCTGTTATGTCCATGACACCGGTTTCCAGCCAGCCTTTGTAATTGTTCATTCCTAAACTGTTTTTGAGAATATTATCCACCTTATCATTTCTACTCCATTTTTCAAGAAGCAGTCAAGGAGATTCTTTATTTAACCTTTCTTGAGCCATCTTGATGCAGTTTCAATCCTTTCTTCTCTGCGTAACTTGTTTATCACCTCTTTCATTCTTTATGTACCATTGTCTCTGTGTACCCTTGTGTTATGAGTGCTGGATAAGTTTTTATCTCTTTTTTTTCTCAACTTGAGTATTGTGTGTGGGTGTGTGTGCATTTGTTTTGTTCCTTTGATTCATTCACTTATGCCTATTAAAGCAAATTTTGAAGTTTTATTGAGGATGTTTGCATTTTAAATTACTCGTATAGAGTTTTTAGAATTTGTATATTTTGTCAGTTTGTATACATTTAATCCTCATGAACTGGACCTCATGGGACGAGCTAATTTGAAATTATGATGTACTTGAGTTTAGCAGATAACTTTAATATTGGAATATAAACACAGGATAAGAGCCATGAAAAACTAAAGAATTCAGTTCGCGAGGTTGTGAGTTCATGAGGTTCTGCTGCATTTATTTTTAATGGACTGCACAATATTGAATTGGCATCAAAGACTCATCTGTTCCATATTCACAGTGAAAGATGCATGCCTTATAGTATTTGCCCACTTACATAGAGCACTCGTTGAACAGTACTTTAGCATGGCCTGGCACAGTGGGTCTTTCCTTGTGAAATGGCTTCAGGCGTCAGACAGTAGGCAGCAGGCCATTCAGAACTTTATATACCCAACATGAACAGTGAAGAACATTTCAGCATTTTAGCAATGGAATGAACACTGCAAAGGAGTGCATGTCTGGGAACCTGCCACTTTAAGACAGTATGGTTAATATGCTCAGAGATGATGAGATAAAATAAGACATGAAGTGATATTAAGCGGTGAAGTCAAACTAAAGATCTGATTTTTTTTTAACCATCTCTCATGAGCTTAGCATTATGGCCATGAAAATTAATAGAGTACATGACATTGGTTCACTCATCTCCTTTCCTTGTGCTAGCTTGTGGGTAATTTGGTTATGCCAAGCTCAGCGGATGAGAGATTTGTTTACTCTTAAGAGACTCACAGTAGATTGTCCAAATTGCTGAAAGTGCACTGTATTTTATTGAGGGCAAAGAGAGCTGCTGTCCTCAATTTACTGTTACTCTTCAGTTCATTATTTCAGATCCAGTGAAAAATATTTACAGTTTTATTTTGTTGAGATGGACATAAATTTCAGAGGGTTGTGTACAACCAATTTCTCTTTTTTTTGAAGACAAAGCTGTCGTGGACATCTACTAATTTAACTTCTTTCCAATCTAAAAACATAAGTGTCTGCCATTCTGATCATTTGCTTCACTTTCTCCAGAAATCTCCACATGGCTGACTCCCCAAATTAGATCTCTCACATCAGAATGCCAAACGTCAAGCAGTTCAAATTTGGTTATATGTTTTTGAAAGGGGGGGAGCTATCATTTGCGCTGATATGCCTCTGAGTTGACACCCTCATGTACTGCATGTTACTTGTCAAGAATACCAAATAGGTGGCTTCCTAGTGATAATGCGAAGTCACAGGAATGAGAGAAAACAACCTCATGACAGCTTTCTAATATAGGCTTCTTCAAATAAGGCAACCTCTCCAGGACACTTTAGATACAGACCAGGAGTGAGCAACAATTTGTAACTATAGACAGAGAAGATAGGAGGAGTTGGCATGACTCATTATCTTCATAGTGGTGAAACAGCTTAACCCTAAAGATGCAACTTGTATATTGTGTAGGAGAGCTGTGGTTACATGATTTTAAAATATATATTTAGATATAGGGGTTTTATGAGGACTATTCAGATCTGGTGGAAAATGGTGTGGTTTTTTT
>JAWQUT010000154.1:469678-489637 GCA_033807755.1 Ellobium chinense
GGGGGGGGGGGGGGTGTAGTGCTGTCTCTAGGAATGGAGATAAATTTCAGGAAGTTGAGCCCAGCAGATTTTTTTCTTATTATGAATATCTATAACATTCGACATGAAAACTGACAGTGTACAACATGTTACATAGTGACAAATGAGTGTGATGATATTACTGTAGTTTTGGAGTCTTTGTGATGCATAATGCTTTCAGAATTGCACAAGAATACTCAAGTGTGCATAATATATTGTGGACTGATCTGTTTTGCTACATCATAACATGTTTGGAGAGCCCTCTTGGGTATGCTTCCATGTGGATTTAGTTGTGTCTGCTGAAACTACTACATAGTGTGCTTTCCTTTTATTACGAAGTTTGTTACAAAGTATCTTGTCCCATTCAAATTTATGGAGTCGCCTATGCTCTTTCAGCCTCAGCCCTCTATGAGTAATGCAATTCAGGTGTTGTTTCTTAAGAAAGTAGTCCAGACATCATCAGGCTTCTTTACATTCACTTATTTACATGTCAAATAGTGTCTGCACTAAAGTTTTCCAGCCACTTTCTCCATTTTCATTAATTACAAATTTTACTATTTTTCAGAAATGTCAGATTTTCATAACTTTATAACTGTGGTGTATATTTCACTCAATAGCTTTCCATTTTCTATCTTTATTAAGGCAAGTTATCCATCCCTTCTCCTACACTATGGAACTTAAAACGTATTGAAGATGCTGAGTTTTATGGCCATGTCAGTTTGTTCAGTCAGCTCTCTTTATAAGGGGCTAAAGAAAGTTGGCTGTACAGAGTGGCTTTGGCCATAAAATATTAGCAGTGCTGCAGCAGGTTCTTATGTTGGATGTCCTCATCATTCTCTGTGGTCAGCTGCCTGGCCCCTACTTAAGGTGGCTGGCTGTAGAGAAGGGTGTTGACATGACATGAGCAATCGCTACAGTACTTCCACTCGTACATAGTGAAAAGAAGGTCATTAGGATAGCATTTATAGATCTTTAAATGTCCCTTTAGCTCAGTCTCGATCACAAAACCCTGACAAGCTCACCTCTGATACAGCACTACATCTACTTTGCTCTGCAAGCAATAATGAACTAATCGGAGGGTGACAATAGTCTGTAGTTTACTTACAAATTATTTGTTCCCTAGTTAAGCAGCTTGTCTAGACAATGTAATCAAGTCTTTCACATGAAGAGGTGGCATAGTCTGAGTGTAAAATGACATTTTGTTCCATTTCTCTAAGAAGTGTATTGAGACATGTGAGTGATTTTTTTTTTTTTTAAATTTTTTTAACAAACATATTTTTTGATTTGATAACTTGTTTTGCGTTAGTCTCAAAAGAGTTAACAGCAGACTTCAGCAGACTTTGCCTATATTCATCATGTATTTTATAGTTTGCCTACATGAACTGTTATATTTTGTGCATTCTTGTATTTGAGGCAAAATTGCAATGCTGCCATTAAATTCAAAGTGAATAATCTTCCTAAAACATAATTTAGCTTGGCAGTTTTTCAGTAATGTGGAACTAAGAATGTATCACGTCCAGCTCCTCTGTGTTTTTGTCATGACTAGCATAAAAAGGGCTTGAAAGGGAGGAAAGGCTTGACATCATTTGTATGCAAGGGGACCTTATAAACTCCAGCATCCAAGAGAACAGTGCAGAATTATAAGGATTTTGGATCAGGCCTTTATGAAAGCTTTATGAAAGATTTGGACTCATGAAGTCCTGCTTATTGTGTGTAATCTGTATGTAATCCATAGGCGCATCTTGTTTTCAAAGATTTATCCACCAGTACGAGTCCTTTTAAATTTCTTTTAATGGTAATATGAAAATTTAGCTGAAAAAAAGATGGGACAAGCTCTCAAATGTTTGTTTAGCTTTATCTGTTCATGACTAAAAATTTAAATCTGGTAATTATTTTATAAAGTTCAGATATTGAGTCTCTGGGGTAATTTCTCAATGGTTTACAATAAGACAATGACTCTTTCCTTTCTCACTTGTAAAATTTTTATATAGTCTAGTCTAATCTTGAGCAGAGTGAAATATATTATTGTTGCACATGTTTCATACTTTTGGCTTTGTAAAAGTTTAGCCTAGTTATCAAGCAGATGTTCTTTTCATATCTAAATTAAACTATTTCTATGTCTAGAGAGTGTTATTTTTTAAAATCATAGTTTCAGAGAAACTTCCCTGCATGAAGCCTGGTACTCCATAGGGCAAACTGTGACTCTAATACTACTGACAGGAAAATTCAAAACACTTTTAGTGACATTACAATAGGAGCACAATTTTATGCAGTGTAATGATATGAAAACTTCTAAGTGACCATGAAAATGGAAAGGTTAATGTTACAACCTACAAGTGTCTGATGGTCTGTAGCTGCACATGACCAGTGGAGGGTTTCCTTGTGTGTGTTTGTTGACTTGTCTGTGTCTTGTCCATGTTTCCGTGTATGTGGTGTTGTTCTGTGCAGGAATCCAGCCTCCACTGGCAAATGCTGTGGTTATGAAAGAAGTCCCTTTGGGGTTGAACCTTCATGGTCAGCATGGCTTGATCATGACTGCTAAACCCATAAACTTCAAGGAATATCAGATCAGGGCATGCCATTTCTAGGAAATTTGGAAGAGTTAAGTGATGAACTTGTCATCCTCATGAAGCTTACTCTATTGTAATGTCACACTATGCTAGTTATGACTGTTTCCTACAGTCTAACTGATATAAAGTTGAATCCACTTAAGTGCACTTTATCTACTTTATAGTGATTTCCACTTATTTGTAACATTATTTTTAGAAAATAAGATTGTTGTAGTATCTATACTTTGAAGTCACCAGATGATCACAGCTTTTCCTATGCTCTTAAATGGTTGCAATGAAATTGAGTGCTTTTTTGAAGAAGGAGGTCTGTCAGTCATCCTTTATTACAGTTGCCACTTCAGTGTTCATTGAGGAAGGGAAAAGGAAGAAGTATATTCAATGTTTAGCTTCCATATGTGAAATATACAGAAATATATTGTTGCCTGGATGCAGTATCCCTGACCCCAGTTCGGATTTCAGGCCTTTTCACTGCCAGTGTTGTCATGCGTATGATATTAAAATCTCAGAGCATTTAGATTCAATAACTTCATAATATGACAACATAAATGAGAAATATTTATATATGCAATGCACCCAGAAGTGTACATATTGGAATATTGCATCAAAGTTTTAGTGCCCACTGAGTCTTTGTCAGCTTGTGCACCTGAGAAAGCTAATGCACATAAACTGATATGAACCAATGTCTTGACTTCACATCAGAATATGTCAGTGACAAAAGCTGATAAGGAGCTGTAACTCAAGTTCTAACTCAGCAGACTGAACTTTCATAAGGTATGCCGCATTCACCAACAGAGCTTCTTTCAAAAGAACCACTTCATTATGAAATTATTATTTAATTGAGACTTTTTTGCTACCCTTGTAAAATTTGGATTTTAGCATTTATCATGGTATTACATCCGTCGAGATGGTTTGCACTGAGAATAACAGAGTCAAAGAAGGTAATACCAATGACTTCACTTAAGAGTGAGCAATATTACTTCACTGACTGCATTTACCATTTAACCACAAGTTTCAAAGAAAAGAATGCAGGAGGACTTCATGAACTCAGATTTCCAGGAAACCAGTTTATAGTTTTGAGTTTTTGAAGTGTTTGTTACGATACAGAAACTTGATGGCAAGGGAGCATTTTATTTCAAGTTTGTTTTCGGGGTTTTTTTTTCTTTTTGTGTGAGTACTTGAGGTCCCAATCTGAGTAAATGGAGTTTAAATAAAACTACATAGTTAGATTTTCAGGAGATTAAATATAAATATGTATGCCTTAGAATGATTATATAAATAAAGGAAAGTATCATTTTCAGTTTGCGCATTGTGTTTGCAACTTATTGTCAAAGAAGAGTGTTCTAATGAATGAATTACATTTGTGTTCTGGTTTTTGTTATGCATTTTCTGGATTTCTTCAGAGGTTCTGGCAGCTAAACAATTATCTAAATATAATGAAACATGCTTATTAGACCTGTGAATTCATGAAACACTCCTATATGCTCCTTATAGAGCAAATTTTGCAATGTCCATATCACTGATCAAACTCAACTGTCAACTTGCAGAGTGTTTCAGTACAAAGCAGTTTCTTTTGTAATCAGCATATTTCAGTGTATTTGGAAATTACTTGTTCATTCTGCATTTGTTCTTAAGTTTTTACTGTATTACATAATAAAACTTTGAGTTTCAGTGTGACTTCTGTTGCTTGTATTTTCAGTATATATTGATAGTGCCCAGTTTGAATAATGACTTCTTAAATTTCAAAACATCATCAATATTGACACCCCAGATTTGCTGTCATTGCTATAGTTCAGCTCATTATTCTGTCTTCTATGACCATTTGCATCACATGCATGCATTAACTTCAGCGTCAAAATTTAGATACACTTGACCTTAATCACAGCCTGTCTTATCAGAATACTTTCTTAATCACAACATACAGTATTTCAGAAAAGAGAGTATTATGGTATCTTAAAAAAAATAGTCACTGGTTAATCAAAGCTCTGTTTAGATATAAATCTGCCCATGCTCCCGGGGAGTTGTAATTAAAACGGAGTATGTACTAGAAATTGCAGTCATTTTAATGGGGGACTTTTCTGTACTTAGCCAAACAAATTAAGACAACAACCCAAGTGGTATGTTTTTATCCATTTGAAACCCTCCCTCCCTCTATTCCATAATCTCTTCTTCACCTCTCTCTCCCCCTCTGTCTGTTTTGCCCTCTTTCTCTGTGACCTTCCGCTCCTACCTGCCAATGTCCAAAGCAAACCAATTCACAGAGATGAAAGGTTTAGATAGTGCAAATGACTATTTCATCAGAGAAGTGAATTTCCATCAGAATCAACTTGTCCCACTGGTTTTCTTGTCGACAAGATAATTTGTAAATTTGTTACCACCTGATTTCAGTTAAACTTTTCAAGGTTGAGGTTTATTTGGGAATAGAAAGCATTAAATTCAGTGGCCTCAAGCATAAATTTGATAACTGAGTGATAAACCACCTGATTACAAGAAGAGAAAAAAAATTGTTACCCAGAAAAAAAACAACAACATATCTGTTATTTCTTGAATTTTTGGCAGTTACCTAAACCCATTAGAATATACTGTGCTATTCTATCAGTTTCATATTCTCATCTGGTTTGTACGTTTCTTTTCAGAATCATTTTTCTCAGTTTCCAAAAATTGGGTTATCAGATTCATGCATGGGGCCACAGAATTTTGGTGCCAATCCTGACAAGAAGGCATGTCTAGGAGGCCTCATTTCATATCATTCCCAAGTGAAGTACAGCTTAAATGTCAATTCTTGTAGTAAAGAGTATATCCTGAAAGAAATGCATTCACCATTGTCCACTAAAAAAGTTGAATCAAGAGTATCCCTGGGTTCATGAACACTTTGCAGATTAACAAACTGCTGTACTCTACACAATCAAAATGCATTTCTAGATCATCTTTAAGTATATCAAATATAATTCAGTCAAATGTAAAAATTACTTGCATTTCTTTAAGGCCTTTGATGTTTGCCCAGTCACTGAGTAATGAATAAAGTGAAGCAGTTATCAGAAGTGGTGACATTTTTGTTGCTCTGTTGTATTCTTCATATTACCCTCGATTGCTGCTGCTTTTCTCCCAGCTCGAGGTCATTTGAAGGCACCAGTTGTGATGAGTCTGGTGTGATGGCTGTAGTGGGGACATCATGGTTACAATTATTCATACCAATGGTTGCGATTAAGTCAGATGGCCGGTGTATGGTATTCTGGAGATTCAGATACGGAGAGATGTCACTCAGTTTTCATGAAATTCTCCAAATGTTTTGTTTTTCTTCAAATTGTGTATATAATTACATTGAAATGTGCCCATTTCTGTAGCAAATTATATTTGACAGAGATTGTCATTTTAAGAAAGAAATGTTTATGTACATAAAATATGCAGGAACCCAGAAATACAAGATCCAGAAGTGGAAGAAAAAAAAACTCTTCATAAGAATTCTCTGAAGAATGGCATCTCTGAATATAATTTTATGTAAGACAAAATGCTGCCCTCCTTCACTCTCTATGCAAGTCCCATTTATGTAGATTGCCAATGACCTTACAATAGCTTAGAAATTTGCACAATGCTTGAACAAGAAAATTATGACTAAACTCGTGTTTCTTTTCTGAGCACAGCTTCACAACGGCACCTTACATTTACTTGGAGCAAAACATGTATCCATGCTAACTCACTATGTTCTCACACAATAAGAAGTTTAAACATTAGCAAAGAAAGCTCTTACCATGGTGAAAATTACCATATCTCTGCATGGTGAACGCTACTGCGGATATATGCAGCACTAACATATTTATGTAATTCCTACCATGGTAAGTGAGTCCGTCGTTAGCGCGCAAGCTCTCTATTGTTACATATTCCGAAAACTGAGTCTGATTTTCCCTTAATCCAGCAATGGTCCACTGATAATAATACAAATAAAGGACAAGATATTTTTTAACACTGTGTAAAAAACTGTATGTGTAACACAGAAATATGGGGCAAGCTATCACTCAGTAGGCGCTATTATTTTTATCAACATTACAGCAAAGAGCACTGCTAATATTCAGTAAAATTTCATGAAGCCGTGAAGCATTTCATTCACATTCTCCTCAGTCTATCCGTCTATTAAATGGGTATCTGGCTGTAGGCAGTGACATGTGTTGTCAGAATATTAGTGATCAGCGCCTGTATATGGCAGCGGCACTGTATACTTCCCAGGGAGATGAGGAAGTTCTAGATTGACCCGGAAAGAAAACAAGAAATTGAGATCGATTACAGTATTTGCTCTCAGGGAGACTACTCATGGTATGGATTTAGAAATAGGGTTGTCTGCCTACAATTTGGTTACAATAGTGTGAAGTCACGTGAGCGGGCTTCAGCCTGGATACGAGACTTATAAACCGCATTATTATTATTGTTATTATTACTAAGATAACTGCTGATAGACATATAATTTTACAAACCTGTGCACCCTTGGTGTATCAAATGCCGCAAAGATTAAAATACCAGATTTTTCAAGTCTAGCTTTACGTAAAGAGCCATCCTCATCATCTACGCGGTCAGGCAACAGCAGCATCAAATTCACGAACACAAAGGTGCATTTAATTTAATAATGTCAAGTATGTTGGCATGACCCACTCTTTGTTTTACAAAACAATGCAACTCACAAATTTATTTAAACAGGCTGATAATTCAAAAGTACAGACCACACTTAAAACACTCCAATTATAACAGTCCTGTATGCGAAACTAGCTTTATTTCAAAATATTTTGTAAGTCTCTGAATGATCATTTTGTGATGATATATCATATTTCAACGATATTGCGGCAAATACCTAATACAAAACAGTGTACAGTTCGTCCCATGTGTTTTATAGTAATCCTTTCCGTGTGTATGGTATATCAAAATGTCCACCGGCCCAACTCTTCTTTATACTATCGTCTTCCTGGAGCAATCCCAGCTGTAGAAGAAAGTGATATGAACATTCAACCCTTCACGGAGATGAAAATGGAAATAAAAACTAGGTGGCAGTTAGCTTGTTGAGAGAGTGCTTACTTATGAGAATATTGGTTACATTTAGATATTCAAAAAGTATCCTGAATAAGGAATTGCATAAAATCCTCGTGAAAAGAGTGATCCATCCATCCATCCATCCATCCATCCATCCATCCCATGCCATCCCATCTTATCCCATCCCATCCCATCCATCCATCCATCCATCCATCCATCCATTCATTATGCATCTATCCACCCCATCCATCCATCGATCCATCCATCCATCCATCCCTCCACTCCACTCCATCCATCCATCCATCCATCCATCCATCCATCCATCCAATCCATCCATCCATCCATCCATCCATCCATTCATCCATCCATCCATCCCATCCTATCCCATCCCATCCCATCCCATCCCATCCCATCCCATCCATGAATTTCACTTACCACCACATGTCACAGCCAAACAGTCCGGGTTTCCATTACAGTAGAGAGAGCAGTAAGCATCAGTTACCGCTTGCCTCAGAGTTTTAGTGAACTGAGCGTTACAGAGATCCAGACAGGCCCGCGAGGAACCACAGGCAATGTAGCAGACTGACCTCACGTCTTCCTTCTTGGACACTGCAGAGATCGGACAAGTTCTTGAAGTTGCCTTTCGATACCCTGTTCCAGCGAAACCTTTTACATTCAGTTTGTCTGTCTGTCTAGCTGGTTGTCTATTTGTATGTCTGTCTTTCTATCTGTCTGTCTGTCTGTGTTTTCCTCTCTCTCTCTCTCTCTCTCTCTCTCTCTCTCGCTCTCTCTTTCTCTCTCTCTCTCTCTCTCTCTTTCTCTTTCTGTCTCTCTCTCATAATCTCTCCCTCTCACCCCCACTTCTGAAGCAACTGCTCACACGCAAGCAAAGCCATTCATATACTTTCCTAATTGCGCACTCACCCTGACCGAAAGCCACAGACACGGACACCAGGAGACACCAGTAAAACGTGAGCCTGTTCATTTTGAAAGGAAAATTCCCCCTCGTCCGCTCAAACAGTGAGCTTAGGAAAGAAATTAGGGTCTCCTGATCGACTCCATGTGAAGAGGAAAAGACAGCCCACTCAACACGTGAAAAACAGCTGAGAGGCAAACGGAGGTCCAGTTTCTGGTCAAGCAGCATCGGCACCAAGTATGGGTTCCAGAATGGTTATGTCAGGTCTCAACTAGTGGTAGGCATAGATTCTGGGGGAGAGAAGATCTACTGGATAACAAAACAATTGTTTCTTTATTATGAGGAATAATCCGAACAACGAGAATGATGGTTTGAGATGGGGTAATCTCTTAGACGTGAAACAAAACAGAGATCAAACGGAAAAGGCACGAGAAAGATGGGACCAGTATGGGGTTTTAACGTCTCTACGCCCCTGATAAAAGTTGTTTGCTTGCTTTGGACAAGATAACGTACACCTGAGATTAAACAGTGCTGGAATTATTGACAATGGGAAAAAAAAGACCAAGGGCTTTGGGCGTAACTACCAAAAGGAATGTGACGTTAAAGATCTGTTCTTTATAGACAGGTTTCGTGAATGATTCCCGTCATGCGAGGTCGAAAAAGTACCAACGAAAGTTTTTCCTTAACAAAACAATATACCTGTGCTCAAAACTGTCTTTGAGAAAACGGGCACAGGCCTTAGAAAAGCTGACAAAAACTGCAAAGAGACCCTTGAGTCGGCTGATGTCTGAGCTGAGGACAATTTCTCTGTCTACGAACATTGATGTTGCAACTTTACACACAATAATATTGTGGCTGAAGGGTTGGGTAGTAATAAGGTGTAAACATGGTAAAGCTGTTGAACAGAGCAGCAACGAGAAACGGCACTCGATAATCTTGACAATAACAATAACAATTTATTTATTAAGCTCTGACAACATCCAGCTCTAAATGAGAAAATTATCAATTATGTCCTTCACAATCAATTCATTCGCTCACTCATCCAAACCACTGTTCCATCATTCGCTTAATCGCAATAGTGGCCCAACTCCTATAAACTGTCAGGAATTAATGGGCCGAAACAGCAGAGCAGGCACATTTTGTTGTGCTGTTATCTTTGTTTTGCAATCTCGGTATAGGCAGTCAACAGGGATCTGTTACACGTTATCTTGTGTTTTGCCAGAGATAAATCCGAGGCGGAAACCACTGCTAAACTGTCACGATAATAATACACACTCCCGTTTTATAGGTTGTCCAGGCTTTCTTACTAATTCCCGGGAGTATGGATTAACAGGAATTGCAATTAACCACTGACTTTGAGGTAGAAGCATTGTGCATAGGCGAAAGATGAGATAACGCGGGTTGTGTTTAAGGAAGTCGTCTAATCAAAACTGGTTCTTATATTCAGGTGTTTTATACATGGAGAAAAATGTTAGTCTATCCAAAAAATATCGCTTTTAAAATTAGAACCTGCATATTGTTACGTATATCTACATTTTGAAATTAGATCAGTAATTGTCTTTATATTAGGTCACAATAATCAAACAATTTTGCTTAATTATTATCCCTCCCTTCCTCCTCCCCCCCTCTCTCTCTCTGTCTCTCTGTCTCTCTCTCTCTCTCTCTCTCTCTCTCTCTCTCTCTCCCTCTCCCTCCCCCTCTCTCTCTCTCTTGTTAGCAGGGCTTTAAGACCAGATATTTCAAAAGACGAAGGGTCATTTAAAAACCCAGTCACGGAGGGTCTATTTAAATCTACTGCGCGAGATCTGCCTCCACAATCTGAGTTGAGAAAGCCATTTTTGAATTTTTACTTACTAAAACCTAAGTCTACTTGTTCAAACATGAAGGTTCTTGTTCTCTGCTGCATCCTTCTCCTTGCTGGATACAGCCAGGGTGAGCATAGAATAGAATAGAATAGAATAGAATAGAATAGAATAGAATAGAATAGAATAGAATAGAATAGAATAGAATAGAATAGAATAGAATAGAATAGAATANTCTCTCTTGTTAGCAGGGCTTTAAGACTAGATATTTCAAAAGACGAAGGGTCATTTAAAAACCCAGTCACGGAGGGTCTATTTAAATCTACTGCGCGAGATCTGCCTGCACAATCTGAGTTGAGAAAGCCATTTTTGAATTTTTACTCACTAAAACCTAAGTCTACCTGTTCAAACATGAAGGTTCTTGTTCTCTGCTGCATCCTTCTACTTGCTGGATACAGCCAGGGTGAGCAAAGAATAGAATAGAATAGAATAGAATAGAATAGAATAGAATAGAATAGAATAGAATAGAATCAAACGCCGGAACATGCATTAGTACAAAATGATCGCATGAAATGTTTCATCTCGTCTTCTTTGTTACATTATTCCCTCTGACTATTGATGAGAGTTAATATGAAGATGATAATAATGACGACGACGATGATGATGATGATGATGATAATGTCTAAACGTGGACGTTTTTAGTGTTTTAATTTACTTGACGATGACAATCGTCGTTTACTGTAAACATGCTGTTAAAGTAACTCACTATCCAATTTCGGACTTTGAAACTTTCTTTACTTTTTGTCTACTTCATTCTTACCTTAAGTAGTTAGAATAATTTTTACGCCAGAAGATCTTTTTAGATTGAAAATTTGCGTCATTCAATTAACTTTATTTATCTGTGGAAACCTATCTTTTTACGTCTGTTTTAAAGTTCTTAATTTTATTTTTAAAAAATCCTATGTCGTTTAATGATGATGATGATGATGATGATGATGATGATGATGATGATGATGATAATGAGAGTAGTTATGTCATTTTAATGAATTGGTGTGTGTAAATTGCGAAGCTTCTACTGTCTTATTTGCTGTTATATTGTTCAAATTTTAGATAGATTCAAATTTCAAAATCTGAATTTATATTCGAGCGAAAAAACAATTAAGCTCGTAATAATTTATGAGGGCCTGACCGTTTTGAAACAGCGTACCATTAAAAAGTAAAAACATCATTTCAGTGGCTAAACTAGGTCAGCTGAGGCCTCGCATGGCTAAAACAGGCCAGCGGCACTAATTTTTAATCTACTTCGCAACTCCGCTGTCTAATCACAACGCTCAGTAAACTTGAGCAAAATCTGTATTATCGAGTGTATCATCATTATAATAGATGACTCACACTAAGTAAGTTTGTGTCCAGGAATATCCGTCAGTATCCTGCGTGAGAAAAAGCAAGGCCTATGTGAAACTGATCCTGACTGTTGGCTTGACCCCTGCTCATGGGCTACCTTCCTTTGTAACTGTGCCAGGTAAGTGCGACAGATCAGCTGCTCTGAGTGTATTGCTTGAAAGAAAAATCTAAAAGGAAGACTTAGATCTAGGTCTAGCTAATTACAAACAATGGGAACTGAAGCTGCACTACCGGAAAACGATTATGGCCTCGAGAGCACAGTAAAGTCTCAATGGAGTTTATTTATCAACTTCCTTATCGGCGTCACGTGAGGTCTCACTGAGGCCATTTTCGACGAGTGACACAATGGACGGTTGTTTAGTGTTCAGCAAGGGAGCCATAAAGATTAATATATAAAACAAAACAGAAAAAAAGTATGCATACTGACGATCAAGTCTAGTCTAGGGCCCTTATATACGGTGCTGTCTAACTTTGCATGTTGACAGTGTCTAAGGAAAACTCTTATAACAGTAATGATATTTATCGGCAGCGCGCAAAGTTAGATAGCATTGTGCATGGAGGCCCAAATGTCTCGTATACACATGAGCACACACCGAAAGAATTATACAACTCGTAAATTGTAAAAAGAGTGACAACTCTGGGGATGGCTTCAAACTTTATCGGAAGACACATTTATGGAAACCTGGGTTGGAAAACCTATTTGCTGACACTCTAAGTCGGCCTGTGCCTTAATTAATTTCTATGGAAAAGTTTAACCCTTAAAATCATCATCGCACGATATCGTGTGTTCCAGTCCCGGGCCCCTATTGATCATCGCATGAAATCCTGTTTTCATACTTATGTTTCCTGATGATAAACGCACGATGTTTATCACTGGTAGCCACGTTGACCCTAATACATCATCAAGGTAAGGGTTAAGTGACTCTCGCATCTTTGTACCGTTACAGCACCTGTGACTGTCTTCCGACCTGTGAATAGGATCTCCAGACATGAAGGATGTATTGACATGATTAACAGTGCCAGAGACAAGATGGATCGTGATGTTTGAGAATTGGTCGGCTGGGGACTAAATTTCTATTGACTAAATTTCTGAAAATTAAAGTTTGTTATATACGCAAACTATCACCAGATGTGTTGTCCCATTACTCGTGTGAGGATGTTTTTGTCTTGTGTACAATCAACCTTCTTAGCTCGAAATTTTACTAAGGCTTGCCCTTATGTGGACAGCATTCAAGCTGACCTATTTCCTGACGGCCAAACAAAGCTATGACTACAAGTAATAAATTTTAATTTTAATGGACTTGCATAATGTGTTTGTTGATAATAATAATAATTTATTCATCTAGCGCCAAACTCCACTCAGAAGAGTGCTCTAAGGCGCTTTACATGATGAAAATGAACCTTGATGATGATAGCAAAATGTATAAACACACACATACATACTTCCATCAGATCCATCCAGTGCAGAACAATATCACCACGCATAGTATAAGTACAGACTACATGTATACCCTCCTAAATAACAGTGTTTTGAGCCTGTTTTTAAACTGAGCGATGTTTTCACTCTCACTGTTAGTATTTAGATTGTTCCACAGTTTGGGGACACAGATTGAAAGGCCCTTTCACCTGTTGTTAGGAAGAAAGCGGGATTGGGCAGAACTGAAATCAAGTGAACGCAGTTCGTGAACTTAGGTTTGATTCATGCGAACTTGATCTAAGCTTAACAGCTATTTTGGATGAAGTGATCTGGATCTGAATTGCGACCACTTTGAGTGTTTGATCTGAACTTTAAATTTTTATCTAAATTTCATTTCCGTTCACATCTAGTCTACCTTGAAAATCAGGACCGAATGCCAATTCAAAATCAAGGGGAAATAATCTGATCTGAAACTACTCGGTTTTCATATAGACTATTATTCAAACTAAACTTAATCTTATTTTTTTTTTCTTTTAGTGAACTGAACTTGGTCTGAACTGACCTTTTTGCTGAACTTAATCAGCCCCGGAAGAGAGGATAAGGAAGAAATGCTAGCAAAATTTCCGAGGGCTTGTAGGTGCTTGATCACTTTTCTTTCTCTTGAGTTTCCTTCGGCAAGGGTTACATGGCGTCTAAACAAAGGACAAATTATTGTGTAATGTAGTAATGGCCTCTGAGTACCAGAATAACCGTTGACCAGCCGTTAGATCCTCAGGTAAGCTTTCTGATCCAACACTTACACAAAGCGAAGTCAGTTACGATACGGGACTGTGACCGTTAATCCTTGGGGATTATCTACAGCTGGATTAGGTTGAGAGTACATTGCCAGAGAGTAAGAAAAGAATTGAGAGATTTCCTCACTTGATTTGAGTGGCTGTTGAAAGATTAATAAGACCTGAGGTTGACACTTGAATAAGGTTCTTACAAACTGGAGATGTTATCGTCATCGTTCTGTTAAGCTAATTCATTTTGTAACAATAACAAATATGACACAATAATAGTCTAATGTGTAAATAGCGTTATTATAGTTTACGCTCTGTGAAAACAATAGCTGTCAGATTAAACGCACCCTGGATTTGATCAGGATATTTTCCAGTGGGACTCGTTACCACTGGGAAACAAGCCACGAGTCTCTAATGTCGGTGAATATTTCAAGCTAGACCGGAGTTCTAGAACTACAGAATTTGAGCTTCGAAGAGAGACTGCATTTGTTTTTGCCGGAACAAGGTAACTTGGTTCAAACGTGTGCCACAGGTTCTGATTATAAAGTCTGTGAGTTTTGAATTGTTGGTGTGTCATTGCTGTTTTAAGGACAATTTCAGAAGCATCACTGTGTAAGTATGTATAACAATGAAAATGGTTTGTCTCTGACTTACCTCTCTACAAACTGCTGAGATAGTTACAAACACAATTACCTTGGCAGTCTTAACTGGAATACCGAAAGTTTTCAACTCCAGTGCTTCATGTCATTTTCTTTTCTTTTTTTTTTCCCTTTCTCAAAAACTCAAGTCAGGAAAGTGTCAGGCCGAAGAAACAAGTTTCAGTTGCTGCTAGTTAGATAATGAAGTGAAGATAACAAGGGGCTCATGAGATGCATTTATGGATATTATCTGGGTAGCAACCTGGTTTTCTTACACTTGGGTCAAACCTATCCTACATGCTCAGCTCCCAATCAAGCGTCCAGCAAAGCGTTCTGGTGCTTGCTCCTACTGTGCCGATGAGACTGACTGCAGTATCATATACTTTTCGCTGGCTAGCTCTGACTCGACCACTTGACCCCGCTATTTCTTTTTCAACGACCTAGAAACATTCTTACGCATGCAGCACTCTCATTTCCATCTGTGCTACCATTCAGTGTATTATCTCTGCCTGTTTAAGCTTATGGACACGATTATTCTGATTCATCTTATAATAACAGTGAACGAACTGAATATCGTATATCCATATTTTTTACATAAAAGGAATTTATGTGCAAAACTATCATGGGGGAAAGTGAAAGTGGTGCACCGGTGGACTATAAGAGCTGTGCATCTTGGGATAGCGTCCTTCTTCTCCCTGTTTCTATGTCGAGGGAAGCTTTCCAACTTTAAATTGCAGGTATCTTGGAATGGCAGTGTCGCTTGCACTGCCATCTTCCAATGGAGGTGGTTGTTGAACTGTTTACTTGTTGTTGTCTCCCCTAATGAGGTCGTCATGGTTTATACCCGTCTCCCCCATGGCTTTTACCCGAGTTTATGGTCATACCATCCATCTTCCACTGGAAGTGGTTGGTGCACTCATTATTTGTTGATGGCAACCCTAATGAGGTCATCAAAAGAGTATACCCCCCCCCCCCNNNCCCCCAATGGATATTGCCCTGCTTATATGTTTATACAATCCAGCTTCACCATGATTTTTTGCATTTTTCTTCTGCTTTATTTAAAATAAACAAATGCAGAGTTTTGACTCACTGTTATATAATATCCCAATTTTACAAGCTAACCAATATCTGCTTCATTGTTTTGCTTTGAGCAACAGGCTAGAAACGCTAATATCTCAAAAGCTCAAAACTTGAGTTAGGCAAGGAATGGGCATGACGATATGCTGCGGACTCGATTTCAGTATTGCCTAACCAAACCTAATCCAAACCATACGAAACAGCTTGACCACATAACGCTAAAGTTAATTTCGTATTCGTAAACATATGAGTGAGTGAGTGAGTGAGTGAGTGAGTGAGTGAGTGAGTGAGTGAGTGAGTGCGTGAGTGCGTGCGTGCGTGCGTGCGTGCGTGCGTGCGTGCGTGCGTNGAGTGAGTGAGAGACAGAAAATGCTCTTTTCCAATTAGGATCGACTTCACTTAATACTGTATCTGACTCCTCTGGAACATAACAAATATTGTGATATAAAGTGGTCGTCATTTTTCAGTGCTTCTCATTTATAAATTATAGAGCTCACTTACATTACACAGATTACTAGTAAGCAAACGTTGCCATTAAGCAGATTACGATTAGAGGGATTTTACTGTGTTTATAAATGTCTATCCAGTGGCTCACTGAACTGATCAGCACTTGATATTCAGGCTTCTCCACACTTGGCTGACTGTCTTTGTTGGACGTCAATGGTATTGGTACGACATTGTCCATATAAGTCGAGTATAACAATACACAATGACAATAGTCACACTGATATGATTTTGATGACTGTTTTCGGTATACATTCAGCGGCTGAATAGTCTTTGCTTCAAAAATGGCAGTATCCAAGTCATAGCTGTCAACAGCGTGATTCATAGGTGGAAAACTTTCTACAATGACCATTAATTGAACCCGCAGAATTACTCCACAGGTTGATCTCTCAGTATCAACAGTATTACTGTAAGTCTCTGTCACTGCTGATGCTGCCTCAGTACTTTAAAGAAATCAACATCCTGGTAATTTTAGGGGTAAGTTTGTTTGGCTGAGGAACATCTTGAAATTAACTAATTGGTGTATACTCTCTTTAGTGGTAGCCCTCCAGAAATCAGAACGGATTCTTTCCGACGGCCAACCAAGTATCTCTTAATGTATCATAATGGTCCGACGGTCTCTCCGACCCACAAGACGCTGTTAAACTGTCACAGGTATATGAGGACAATAAAATGTGTATCCGTGCTTGATCAATACCCACTGAGATTTACTAAACAGTGGAGCATAATTAAATACCCATGAATAGACAAGCTTGAATGGTGCCCTATAGTTTTCGGTTCTTTACGCACTTTGGTTCGAAATCCGGAATTGCTTAGTGGTAGTGTGAGCATACTGTAAACATTTTCATGAGCGGATGTCAGATCTCTCTCTCTCTCTCTCTCTCTCTCTCTCTCTCTGTCACACACACACACACACACACACACACACACACACACACACACACACACACACACACACACACACACGCACACACACACTCATATACGTAGGCACATAAGCGAACAACAATGAAAACATTATATTCATTATATTATTATTGCAAAAAACCAACTGATTTTATTTTAAAATGGTGGACCAGCAGCCACCTTCGAAGCCAGGCAGCAGAGTGATCGACCGGTAGAACGTTGTCTGTGGTTTTGAACGATCTGGAGTTCAAAACCTGTTAGCGACAGGTTTCCCACTGGGTATTTTGTCTTGATGTTGAAGGGCACTCGTTTGTCTACGGGCTAACTTTAGTCTCGTCTCTGTAGCTATAATTGTGCTGAAAACAATGATTAGATTCAAGAGAGAAGCTCATTTTAAGTCCACCGTCAGAGAAAAAGAGTTATCGTGTTAAATATGAAAGTATCAAAACCACAAGGGAGCCATATGGCGACTGTTAGCGAAATTTAAAATCAGACCAACTAAGCATTGATGTTGTAACTTTCCATTTGACACTATTGATCAGTACGCACACCACTTGCGCTACAGTATTTACTCTCTCTCCCTACTCTAAGTCTAAAGCAAAATCTTAACTCCATCAGTAAACCTCTCTTGCCTCAACTTTGTGCCCTCGCCATCCAGGTTAAGTAACAAAGTCAATGTTGATCCCATAATAAACGCACTTGTTTTTAGTGTATTACGCTTACCATCTACCCCAAGCCCTCCAGCTACCTCTAACTTCGTTATAGTTTCCCGTTTCATTCTGAGTCAACCCAAGGCACTCTGCCAGATCGATGGTGCTAAAGCAATCAGCGATTAGCACCCGAGTTCGGAAGTACCGGTGTAAATATAAGAATGAGAATTGAAGTACTGTACTTACCGGCCTGTCTTGGACATCTAAGTCATGCTGATGGCTATACGCGGCAGTACGTTCAGAGTGTCAATGTGGTAGTGATATATGTACGGTGAAAGGAAACTAGCATGGCTCTGTCTGAGAAATAAAAACAAAGATGTGTTTTAAAAATCACGCATAGATATTCCTGGCTATATGTTTCTTCGTGTGTGTGATTTGGAGCAGTAATTATATGGAGACTATTCTGCAAATTGCAGTGGGTGCATGCAGTGAGCCGGTCCGCGTGGTGTATCGCTTAATGATATAAGAAGAATGGGAGTAATGGCTCATTATCTAATTGTTATGTATGTGCCTTTTATACATCCTTATTATTATCTTTATCGTGCCCTGTCCCGTTGCCAACGTATACATACTCTTTTTCGCCCACGGACCACATTTGTTGTCTAGGTTTCAGTTAAATAATCATATTAAGCATATTAAACTTGAACTAACGTGTAGTGTATGAAGCTGATTTTGCAACAGAACTAGCTTTGTAATAGACAAATTATGTAGAACTTATTATGCCGAGACAGAAGTCCAGGAAATGGCATTGAATAGTTCCAGTTCTCTTACGAAAATCATGGGAAAGTCAGTTACTTTGCCCTCCTTTAGGTTTCTAGAAACATTACGTTTATGATATGTACGAGTCATTTTTGTTTCATATTATTGTGGCTGTATGTATGTTACCAAACTTTAGGCATTCTTATAAAAAAAATACAACTCAGTTTCAAAATGCCAATTTCTTAAAGAGTCATACAGGGTCTTTAATTAAAAGATAACGGTTTGATATTGATTCTATTACCACAGCAAGTTAGATAATTACTGTATTACATATTGGTCCCTAATCTCACAAGAAGCAGTCTATATTCACTAACATGTTTACCTTATTGTATTTGTTTAGAGGGCATGTTATCATGTAGAGAGGCGATCGTCCACTTGACCACGGCATAAAGGACTTTTGTTGGGGAATGTTGTGTTTCGATTACTAGTGTAAATTTCAAGAACACGTCGATGGGAAATCAGTGCAGTGTTACAGAGAGAGACGTGATATGTAAAGAGTCTTTGAGTACTGTGCACTGTGCATAACAATGACTTCCTTCTTTCTTTCTTTCTTTCTTTCTTTCTTTCTTTCTTTCTACTTCTCTCTCTCTCTCTCTCTGTCTCTCTCTGGCTTTCAGAGCTGCTGAATCAATCCAAACTTTCCTTGACAACTTACCTTTCGGCTATATAAGAGTTTAGCACATCAGTGCAAAGTTTCAGCAGAACTTCTACTTTCACAACATTTACTTTTCTTCTTTGATTGGTCCCAGCCGATGGGAAATCATTTGAACTACATCCATTGAACAATAAACATTGCATTCTTGACATCAAAGTTGCTGTTACAAAAATGTATCGTAGAAAATGTAGTTTTTAATCATCCTACTAACTGTGGTTCAAGACTTTCGTTGAAAGACAAGGGGAAAGTATAAGTGGCAAAAAGGAAGGTTTATAACTGCAGCAGTCGGGCTTCAAAATCTCAGCCAGGACAGTTGTTTTTTGTTTTGTTTTTTTTTAATTAGAGTTAGAACATTTGTGTATTTAGAGATATATTTACGAATTAAATGACCCAAATCAAAACTCAAGCTGGAAATCTGGATTTCCACAGGATTTTGATAGATTAAGCAAGTTTTGTACAGAACAATTAGCCTTACACTATTTTCCTTCATTTCAAAATCCTTAAGAATGCTGGTGCTGAGATGTGGACATCTCTCCAAATAGAATACAAACTAGGAATTATAGTATAGGCTCTTGGCCTTAAAACTATGTTAGACGGGATATTCTACTAATTCTTGTTTTCCCAACAGGAAAGACATCCTGAATATCTGAAGATGAAAGTTGTGCAGCTGTATCCGTGAATTATCCAATAACACACTCATCTACCCGGCCACTCAACACCTTATCCCTGGGTGATCCCATCCTCAGCCCTTAACCCTCATTCCCCAGCCCCAACCCCCCCAGCCCCAAGCC
>JAWQUT010000154.1:489642-508999 GCA_033807755.1 Ellobium chinense
GCACGAACAATAGCGCCAGTTCCCTGCGTGTGGTGCAAACTCCTCTCCGGGGCGAGCGCGAGGGGAAAGCACTCTATGTGGCCACGCACACCACACACGTCACTTCCGATCGTAGGGACAGTAGATTGCTCAGCAGTCAACTCAGATCTAAAGCTCCTTCTACTGCGCCAGTTTTACAGACACCACAGCCATTTGACCCAGAAGCAGATTTTGAATTTGAAAGTAAAGCAGGTATATATTGAGTATTTTGCTTTCAGTCTGAGCAGTACTATCCTCTATTCTGAATGTGAAGTAAAAAAACTCTAATGTTGCTGTACGTTCTTTGCAAACATCTTTCATTTGTTTGAAGACGACGACACACTGACATCTTAAACCACTCCATCGTCTTTAACATGTCATTTAGCATTGATCCGGAAGGCAGACATACCAAACATTACTCAGGAAGAATCACCAAGAATCATCAAAATATCGTCTTGCTATTAGATTAACATTCAACCCCTAGGATTAGAGTTTCGTATTCTAGTTAGAAAACGATTGCTTGAAAAATTTGACGGTAATTATTTTATTTCACAAATGTTGTGTAAAGATATGATATAGCTTTCTGAATAGAAAAAAAAACCAGCAGGTCTGAGAATGACAGCCAACGAGTATCTGTTAAATATTGGTCAAAGGAAACTTATTTTACTTAAGCAGAAATAATCTGACCAAGTCTAAAGTTTACAAAGGCAGGTCCCAAACTCTCAGACTACCTCAAATGTATTCATCTACTTCTTCCATGATTCACTCGGCGGCTTAAACTATCACTTAAAGCTGAGCCAGAAGCCATACATACCAAATATCACCTAGGAAGAATTACCAAAAATAACCAAAATATTGTATTGTCATTAAGTTAACATTCATCCCCTAGGGTTGAAATGTATTCTCAAATGTATTCATTTGTTTCTTCCATTACTGTGATCTCAGTCAGCCCAGACTCTTACGAAGACGCCACCGAATCTCTGAAGAGCTCCTACTGCCGCATGTGTCGGAGCTTGCGAGTGACGCCATGTTCCGCATTCCTCAAACAGATTGGCTCCTCCAGCCTGGACCTCAAGGAACTCAAACTGGGCAGGAAGGAATTTAAGGCCATACTCAGTTTGCTCGTAGTAAGACTACTATCAGAGTAGATTCCTTGTTCCTTCCATGTCAAGTCACACAATGGACTGTTCTATTTTTCCATAAGCTACGGTCGCCTGCCAGCGTCTTTGCTTTTGTCCATGTTTGCCTCTGTTTATATTATTTAAGTCTTTTGTGAATGTGTTCTCCAAGGTGATTTTGGCCGGTCTCTCTTCCTCTTTTCCCTGTATCTACCACTCTATTACCTTCTTTGGAAATCTGCTGTTGTCCACTCTCATGACTTTTCTTAGCCATTTTAATCTTCGTTCTTGAATCGATTATGCAGGCATTTAAACATGTGAAGTAAGACGTATGACGACCACCATGCTTCTTCACCATCCACTTGTAAGCTAACGTACATTTTTTTTTCTGGTTCTGCTTCAAAGCCCACCTTGATCACAGTGATCTGAAATCTCCAAATCTTAAGACGAGAATTGCTTATCTGAACCTATTTCAAATATTTGGTGTCTTTCCTTTTGGGCATTATAGTAAAGGCAGGTCGTTGCGACAAGGCTCTGCTCGTTCTAGACGTCATGAATTTCAGATACCAGCATGTGCATACATAAATATAAACTGTTTTTTTGTTTTCCTCAACCAGACTCTGCATCAGGCTACAAGAAAACCATATGAGTGACCCCTAGACCAAGCAAAGCCCTAGCGTAATAACTTGCCATTATTCTAAAGCCCACCAGACTCCATTCATTATCATGTCTGCCCAAGCATCAGCTTCTGTGCAGCTTGTTTCAGCCCATTCTGATCTCTCTTCCAGAACGACACAGAGCTCGTGCACGTAGACTTGTCAGGGAATCCGGCTACTTCTAGAGAGGCGGGTTACATAAGTGAACTGCTCAACGCCAACAAGTTCCTTACACATCTGGTAAGAGAATACATTTATACTCTTGTGTTCGTGTTTCAGTGTTGACTTGTGTGCAGATATCAAGACATCACACTCATTATAACAATATGGTTTATACGTCTTCCAGTACTTGAGATTCGAGGTTGCGAGATCCCACTATATAATGACTGTCCGTCAGTGTAATTTTAAAATCGATTCAACAATGGTTAACCGACTGTAATAGTAGAAACGGAAAGTCACGAGTTTTAGAGAAATTATCTCGTTAAAGATGTGTCTCGCTTCCGCAGTACTCGTAAACGCAGATTTTTTTTGTAGTTACTGTAGACCATACGAACCATCTGTCCACTTTTTACGCCATCAGAGTAGACAAGAATAGGGAAGAGATGGGCAGAGGTAAACTATTTTCCTGTGATAACCGGGCTTCTGTTATAGGCGTAACTGTTATAAAAGAGGTTTACTGTACAGTGACATATTATTAAGTGGTCTCATCTCACATTGTTATCCTTATTTTTGTTTATTCTAGGTGCTCTCTGAAATGACCTTGACAGGGCAAGCAATGGCCGTGTTGGCCAAGACCATCAAAACAGCCATCGGTCTTGTCAGCCTTGACTTATCCTGTAAGCACATGAAGTTTATCTGTGTTAGAAGGAGGGGGAGGGTTTGCCTGTGTGAGTGTAGATGGATGGGTTGCTGGTATGAGTTATGTGTGAATGCTCTTTAGAAAGTTGTATGATTTTATAGCGCACCAATATTTTAAACAATTTCCTGTAGCATATGAACAGTTCAGACTGTCTTATTCAGTTGCGTTTGATGTGAAAGTTACGAAGTTAAGTTCTAGTTCTTTAATAAGTGCATTTACGCATCTAAGTAGCAAACTTGTTTAGAATATTAAGATAACTGGAAATTGTGGTTAAGTGTGAAGATATTAAAACATTGTGTAAGATATTAGGAGAGGAAATTGACGACCACTTTCATTCGCCCAGATGAATTGTTTGTGAAAGATATTTTTCAAAAGGAACCATTAGAAGGTATACATTTCGGTGGTAATAACGCATTTTCTTGCTTTCATATAGACCTATTTTCATATTATTTACTCATGGAAAATTTTGCAGATAAAATACGTAACAAATTGCTGGCTAAAGTTATTTTCAAATAATCTTCCCTTTTCCAGCCAATTTCCTGTGTGATAAAGACTGTGACAGTATATGCAGCATCATCGAGGTAAGAATATAGAAATTACCTTCATAACCCTTGTTTATCATTGGCCATTAGTACAGTAATTGATAATGTATCCCTTCTTATATATTGATGCTAAAACAGTATCATTCCCGACACAAACTGTTTATACGGTGCTATTTCTTATATTCTGTGCTTTCCAGGACACTGATGGCATCCGAGAGCTGATCCTTCATCACAATCAGTTGGGAGAGTGTGGGGTGTTTCTTGGACGAGCCATAGGTGGGTCCAGACTGCCGCCATACATCAGGAGTATGACAAATATGTGTCATGACTATGGAATATCCTTTTTAAAATGTATTTTCTCATTTATACTTTTCAGAGGGGTTTAACTACTTCATTTACTTACAAATTTCCACTCGCTTGTATTGTCATGAGAGTATGAAACAATCCTAATAAAATTTGGTGGGAAGGCAGGATCTCGATTGGTAAAAATAATTCAGTTTCACTTTGTATTGGGATACCAGGGCATATACGTAACTAATATTCCCAATTAACTGTGGGCGACTGAACACCAGAAAATTATCTGGGATGTCTAAGATTTCTTTGCCTCTCACTTAGATTATTTTAAAAGATATAGACAGAGGTTTCTACGAGTATTATGAATAGTGAATATTATGGCTTGACTGAAATTTTCTTTGGCTGGTAGGGTGCTGAAGAGAAGAAAAATCGCCCTTTATATGACTATTTTTTTTTTGGTTTTGGCCAGACGTTTACAGTTCGCACCTAACCAATTTCCTCCTCTCCTCCTCTCCAAAGTATTATATCCTAAATTTGTCTAATATTCTGATAGATAATTTTCATATATGTTTTCCTGTTCTTTTCAACTTTCAGCTGACAACATGACTCTGACGTCACTTGACCTTAGCTGGAACCACATCCGGGGTCAGGGAGCAGTCGGGATAGCCCGGGGTTTACAGGTAACTAGGCAAGCTTAGACACTGTTACTTGTTTACGGCCTTCATCGGTTCTTACTCAAAATCTAGATTAAAGTCACTTTCTGTGCCTCATGGGCTCTCGATGAGAGATTCCAAAAATTATTGGTGGTTACTTAGCTACCAAGGTTGGCGACAGATGTGTCGTTGACAGCAACACTATGCAGAACTGGTGAATTGTGCATGTCACATATTTACCGCATGTTACGTCAAATGCGTGATTATTACTGACTCAAGGCTAACGTTGTCAGTTCTGGAATCATTGTCCGTTTTGCAATACGCATTTCTGTGAAGACCTGACTAACTTGACTACAGTTGCCACCTCTGTAATACTTAAAGCATTCAGTGGCCAAATTAAAGTATGGGGTAGAAAGCGAACTGTAGTTCATCCGTAAACGGAAGAAAGACACTTGTTATGTAATAGAATCCACTTATAGCGGACAAGACCTTAATGGCAGCCCGGCTTTAAGAAAAAGATCATTTATCTCCATTCCCTGATTCTGTCAGCCCTAATGCTTTCTTTATAAATAATACAAGTGTACACCCTTGACAAAAACCACACACGGAATCCGTGTCCTCTGCTTTAATGAGACACGGTTTTAATTTTAAAAAATGACAGTCTGGACTTTCTTATTGTACAAGTTCAGCTTGTGAGAGAAAAGAAAGTGCGTTAAAAGAAAAGAAGACTTACAGAGAGGATAATATGGAAAGTCGATCGACCCATTCTGTAGAACACCCCCAAAATATTAATAAAGTTATGATAAAGTGAAACCTGAAGTTTTTACTGTGGAGTTCTTTGATTCTATACGGTTTGATTTGATCTACGCGGAACATATCACACTTTCTGACCCCAAAAAAAAATATATATATATAGATATGCTTTGTTATTGAACAAACTCTGGAAGAGGAGTTTTCTTAGGCAGAGGCTATTGCATTCATTTTCATTTTTGAGTCACTGAATTCAAAGAGAGCAATAAAGTCATATTCTGATTACCTGTTACGTAAACACACATCTCTCTTATCCCATCTCAAAATCTGTAGCGGAACCAGCACATTTCAAAGATCGACCTGTCGTGGAACGGATTCGGGTTCGAAGGTTGTGTGGCCCTAGGTCACATGCTGCTCCATAACACGACCCTCCAGGTGCTCAACTTGACCAGCAACAGAATCCACCTGCCCGCATTGCACAAACTCATGGACGGCGTGGTCCGCAACAAGACGCTCGCCACATTACTAGTGAGTTACTCACACAGTCATTATCACAAATACGATCAGTTATAATGCAAATATTATGCGAAATGTATATGAGAAGTATAGAGTAAAGGCACATCACTGCTGTAGGCCAATGCTAGTAATAGGAGTCACTAATCTCGTTTTCCATTAGCCTGAGACCGATTTCGCATGCGCATACAAAAGTTAGATATGTATTTTGTTTTTTGCACACGTGCAGTATTGGGATATTGTTTTATATAACCGACGAATCACCATCCTGCATAAATGGCAGTCTTATCACAAATTCAGTGTCAGTCTATCTCTTTTGCACATCGTTACCATTATCACTTTCACCAACCTACACACCAACACTACATACGGTACCATTGTCGTAGCAACAAGAACACTACAACCACTGCCATTAGCAACATTTTTTTCTCCTCGTTATTTGCAGCTCGGTTTGAACCCTATACCTGCTCACTGCACCACCTACATCCTAGATCGGCTTAAGAAATGGAAACACAGCAACCTGAAGGAGTTGGACTTGAAGGTCAGTCACTCGCTATAGAACTAAACACTACTCGTTGACTTAAATTTTGCGTACGCATGTATTTAAAAATCAGTTTGATTTCATCTTTAATGTTTGTCATAATGCCGTGGCTTTAAGGGCAACCTCACTTTATGAATAAATCCAGCGAGCTGTGTTTTATTTCAGCCCAAACTTTATGCTAAGGTAAGTACAGCTATATCCTTTCGTGATATTGATGAAGCCTAGTAGCGATTGCACAGATATACATGGTAGACGGGATTATGATATTCAGTTTGTTCTTAGTACCATTTTTAACTCGAGAGCCTCACATAATATGCCGCCAGGGAGCAAAGTTTATGATCAGAGTACAATACAAAAATATACTGTTTCTTTATCTTCTCGCCTTGGGCAGTTTTTAGTAGAAATATGGCCGTTTTTGTTACACTGACAGAGTTAAAAAACTATATCTGATTCCCAAGAATTTATAGCAGTATATACAAACATAAGAGTACCTCAATATTGAAAAGGGAAATCTGGCTGAAAGGAACGAAATGTTATTTTTCCACGAAATGTGGAGTGAATGATTTCTCTACAGCTTAGGTGGATTATTCCCTCCTCTATCAGTATAAAAGAGGCAACGTGGCAACCAAAATATTAATTTGTCTTTCATAAACAGGATTTCACGACAGAAAAAAAACAAACAATTTTTTAAAAATGTTTTTGCCTCTCTCCCTGGAACATGTTTTTGGTCTCCAGGGTGTTGTTGTGGACAAACACTTCGAGCCAACCCTGAAAGAGATCCAGGAAGACCGGTTATTCTTGGTGTCTTACGACACGTCTCTGCCCCTACACAAGGACGTCACTTCCAAGCTCGACCCCAAGAACATCTTCAACATCGATCCCTTGAGGATCCTATTTTTCATGAAGCAACATCTCCGGACCATCGACCTCTTTCTCAAGATAGACAAGGACATCAGTGGCTCTCTCAGCAAGGATGAGATGAAATACGCATTCGAGGTGAGCTGGAAGAGATGGGACCAAGGGGGGTAACTTTATATTTAACCGTTGGAGGCTACATTATGATAATGCACAATCTAGCCTGTTTAGTTGCAAGGTCATAGGAGCAGGCAAAAAATTGGATTAAAAGGAGTTGTGATTTTCAGCCGACCTTTTTAAGATAGAAAATAATAATATGGTATTCTCTTGTGACTATTATTGCGATTAAAAAGCATTGCGATTAGGCGGAATTGATTAAGATTGAAATGAATTAACGGGGACGCGTGCTTCCCCAGAAGTTCGAAGGAAATTGTTTACTTTACGAGGAAATTGGCATGGATGAAGGGCCAGTGTACAAAAAAAAAACAACAACTGAACGCCGAGATATATAGTTTATATACATTATGTTACAGAGTAATAAGTGAGCGAGATTTACTTCGATAACGTCACTGATCCTTAGTCCGTCAGAAATAGATTAACGTGAAATCAAGCTCCATTCTTAGACAGATCCTTATGTTTGCAGTCATAAATGGCGTCACAGATAATATTGCTAATAAGATTGTCTTTGCAATGATTTAGTTAGATTGCAAGGGTTGGCAGCTTACCATTGCTCACTACGACACTAATTTTATAAATAAACATTCTTGAATCTTGAATCTTGAATGCATATGCATTTGTCCCTATTACAGCTGGAAGGGTATCCCATCAGTGATATGGCCTTAAACCAAGTCATGAGTTACCTTGACACCAATCAAGACGGGGACGTTGATCTAGGGTAACTGCCGTGTTGTGTTTGATGTGTTATTATGTATGGTGTTATGCTTAGCTGTATTCCATGTATTACTGCCATGTGTTCTGCCCTCTTCTGCCAGATGTGTTGTGTAATGTGTTCTACAATATTGTCTTACAATAATGTGGTTAGAAACACTGTGTTGATATAAAGAGATCTACTGTCGCAGTCATTTGTTATGTTCTTGAGTTTTAAGGTCAGTACACGAATTCCAATACCACTCACCACAATCAACCTTTTGCATTTGACCTTATTTATGGAGATGACAGTTGACGTACACACGGATGATTTGGGACAGAACATGTTCAACTATGACTAACAAAAATGTTCTGAGCAAATATAGGTATGTCTACCCAAATGGTACTCAAATGCATTCTATTGACAGGTGAAGTAGTAGAGGTATTAGTAGTAGTAGTAGTAGTAGTAGTAATAGTAATATAAGTAGTAAAATAGTAATAGTAGTGATAGTAGTAGTAGTAGTAGTGGTAGCAGTAGTAGTAGTAATGGTAGTAGTAGCAGCAGCAGCAGCAGCAACAGTAGCAGTGGTTGTAGTAGTGGTATTTGCAGTAGTAGTAGTAGGAGTAGGAGTAGTAGTAGTAGTAATGGTAGTAGTAGTTGTTGTTGTTGTTGTTGTTGTAGTAACAGGAGTAGTAGTAGTAATGGTATGAGTAATAATATTTTAAAAAATGATTCATTTGATACCATCTCTATTCACAGGGAGTTCTTTGCCGGCGAGAGGCGTATGAAGCGTGCAATGATCAGGGAAGCGGAAGACGCAGGCTCGAAGGAGGCCAGCCCTGACCTCAAGGGACAACTCAAGTTGCAGCAGTACTCACAGACATTCAAGAAACCCACTGAGATTAAGACGCCGAGTAAAACACCTGGGTTGTCCAGGTCCAACACTTTCGTATGAGCACTTGGACACAGGGGCTGACTTAGGGGCAGCGGGGGGCCTTAGCACGACAGAGGTGGAACGCCCCATTTCATACCAATAACAATAGCAATTTTGTATCTTTGTTAGCTCAAGTATACGTAGCACACATATGAGCAGATGATTTAGATAAAGTATAACATTACAATTTGAAGACCATAACATACAAAGGCGCAACTATGAAAAAGCATACAGAGGGCACGCACACACTTTCAAGATATGGTTTTACACGAGACATCGTTAAATTAATAAGACGACCTTACTTGGGACAGATTCAGCCATAGAAACAAGTTTGATAATAAAAATCAACATTCATCCAGCTACTTCAATTGTACTGTCTCTCTCTCTCTCTCTCTCTCTCTCTCTCTCTCTCTCTCTCTCTCTCTCTGTGTTTCTTGTCTTCCGGAGGAGCTACTGGGCACGTATCCATCGTGCAGGTTGTGCTCACGCACAGGTTCGTTTTTGCAAGCATCAGGTTATGTGTATAATAATAATATGTGGGATGAGGAGGCGCGTGCCTAGATGTGAGATTGGTTGGGTGGACGAGTGAGTTTATGAGTCAGTTATTGGCTGAGGGAGTAAGGACGTGAATACGTGTGGGATTTAATGATTGAGAAAAATAGATTCAAATAGCAAATAGAAATAATAGAAATAATCCGTTTTGAGATTTGGGTGTAAGTCCATGGCTGGTAATAGGTACTCGAATGGTGACGTATTTGGTATTTTCGAGCTAAAACCGTTTTCCATCGGGACGACGATATGTGTACATGAGTGGAGAATGCATGAGTAAATATGTCATGTGCATGCTCAGTTACAAATGTTCATATATTTTTTTTAAAAATTCTGATCATGGTATTAAGGGGAGGCACTGCCCTTTACCTTAGATTATGATATACATATCATCACTCTTGGGAAAGAAAAATGCACTGTTCAGCACTTTAGTGTGCAGGTTTGCATAGGAATCCATTGCATTCATCGTGATAAGTTGCACACCATGCCATGTGCATTACATCTTTTGGAAAAGGGCAGTGCCTCCCCTTAAGAATCATCACCACACTCATGTACAAACTTATACTTTATGTGAAAAGTTTAATATGTAATTTGTATTTGTGTTTATTATGTCATATATCAAAAGTTTGCAGTAGATGATAAAATAAAGTGCGTAAGAGGAGCCTAGTAGTCAGGCGACCTGTTAATATGAATTCGGTTTTATTTGTCCTTTTTCATCATAATCATCATCATCACACAAGCCACCAATGGCGAGCAAATTCTGATTTCTCAAAACGAAAGGGACTCGCTTGGTCAATATGTACGTAGTCTATAATAATAATAATAATAATAATAATAATAATAATAATAATAAAATTAATAATGATGCGGTTTATCAGGCTAATACCCGCTCACGTGACTTCACACTATCAAAATCTCAGCAAGCAGATCACTCTAGGCCTTTCTCAATTCCCTGTGGAGCATACAATGCCGTCGCCATTAACACAGCAGCTGCAACAACAACAACAATAACTACAACAACAACAACAACAACAACAACAGCCACAACAGCAACAAGATCAGCTACCATAACGGCAAGAAAAACAAACACGTGTTATTTCATTTTCCTTCATAATCTGTTGTTTCTCTTTTCAAGTAAGCAGATAAAGGAACATAATATACACTATAATCTTACAGCTGTGCTTTCTCATAATTAATGCTACCCTGCGCTTGTCGCTCTTGATGTCGTCTCTTAACCAAACAAGTTTGTATAGATGCATGCGTAAGTACAGTCATCACACAACCTTAAAAAGAGAAAGAACTTGTGTTGGTGCATGAAAATACCCTTCACATTTTTCCAGAAATGAAAATTTAGTTATTTACAGAATATTAATTCCCATTAATTGCGTAGACATTAGGGGTATTTTATTACACTTTATTTGAGGTCAATATCTTTATTAGTCCCAAAGTTATGGACAAAGTTGTAAACTTAACGTTGCCACATACATTTTGAGAAAATCGAGATTTTTTATTTATTTTTTTTTACCACGCCTTTGAGCGAAGGGTGCTTCATTGAAACACTGAAAAAGCAACATTTAAACTTTATTTTTATTAATAAAATTTACATGAAAGATAAATGATTGAACTATCGGATTCCGCAGAATCTTGATTTGGCCCAGGAAGTCGAAATTCGACTTTTCAAGGACCTGGCTCAAAATTACGCATTGCGAGATCCGACGTGTTTTTCTGTGCGGCCACACTAATAGAAGACACAATGCTAAACAGGCGATGTTAATTGTCTTTCTGCTAGATCTCTCACTGATTGAGGCATTAGGGACCAATAAAAATGCCGCATAACTTTGCACCATGACGGTAATTTCCGGAAATTCCCTCAACCATTAGTGATGTTTCCAGTAGTTATCACAAGCACGCAATGGGATTCTTACCATCGTACTACTTTTATTTCTTCCATTATTATTGCTGCAGGTGGTGCTGTTACTTCTACTGCTACTACTCCTACATAACTACCACATTACCACTACAACGTTTATTGCATATTCTGCTGCATCACCATCACTACCACCATATTATCATTACGATTTTACAACTACTCCTACTACTACTACCGCCTCTGCTGCTACTACTGCTGCTACAGTAGCTTCTGCTGTTATTACTATGACTGCTATCAGTACAAGCTGTTATTACCACTATATCAAACTGACACGACAAGTAAGACTATTACAAACCCACAGTGTTGCACTACAACTATTCATTACTACCATGTCTATTTGTGGTAAGCTACCAGCCATAATTTGGATACTACTATCGTTACCACTGGTATTATTATTATTATTATCATTATTATATGCAACTGCTTCTATTGTATTATAAACTTCACCAACCAAATATCACTTCCCATACTAACCCCACGCAGCCTTGGCCGCCGAAGAGACACGGATTCGGATCACAGAGATTAAATCCGCACGTCTCCACACAGCCCAGTCTATCCAGCAGATTACTGATCACATCTAAGAATGAAATCAAGTGCATAGTGTGAACAGATGGATCTGGCTGCCTAGGTCGAGAATCTTCTATCTACTGTGCACATGTGACAGGGACGGGTAAAAATAGAAGCCCTGACGTTACTCACTATACGTCATGCAGTCTAGTCTAGTTTGCTAGCGCTGTGAACTCCAGTGACTCCAACTGCTCAGTGGTGATAACACTAGGCTTGAAAAGCAAGGGTTAAGTGTTCGGTCCTCATTTCGGACTTTTTTTTTTTTTTGGTCTCTTTTTAGATAAAAAAGGAACATAAAGAAATTTTAAATAGTATATCCATAATCTTTTTTACATCTGCATATCTTCTCTTCTTCCGACTTCGTTAAATGACGAGAATTCCCAATAGAGGCATACTTAACACAAATTACTGTGAACATTGTCACCCCTGCACCAGCAATACATTAATAGTACAATAGTACTGTGACTTAATGAGGTGCGTGAGTCGTTTTTACAATTTAAAGGTTCTCAAGCTTGAGAGCTGTGGACTCGGCTTTGAGTAGGAAGGTTATGTGCATGTTCTCGGAAAACACACACACACACACAAATGCCAAAACTTAAATTCCACTCCGTGCTCAGGTATAAAGGAATATTTCTTTGAAGCAGGAAAGACCAGGACGCTGCACCGCTGAAATAACGATGCCTTTGTTATATATTTCATTAGAATAATGTGTATTTTATAGTGTAATGCTCTCTGTTCCAAGTGCATGTATTACAGATGAAGTGTACAATATTGCGTAGTAGCGTTTAACTCTGTATAACAGTGTAAAACTTCCTAAACTGAGATGAATCCTTCTTGCTCCTTGCATTCTTTGTTTTCATTTGACTCCCTTTGCATTTGAGAACTGGTGGAAGTAAAAGACTCTGTTCAACTGACTGTTTACGTCATTTGGATGTTGAGAAAGGATTTGTCGTATAACATATCGCCAGTCTGTTACGAATATGGCTTTAGTCATTCTCACACTTTTGTGAGAACGCAAGGGAAACCTTCACGGACAAGCAAAAGAAAAAAAAAACAACCAGTCAATGTGTATCTTTGCATGAACGTAAGTACAGAAGGTAAAAAAAACTGAATTAAAATTGAAATTGAAACTGGAATTGCAACTGCAATTTTGTTAGGAGAATACTGGCACATTTTGACATTTTTTATAGGCCAGCATGGGCTTTGATCTCATAAACAATATGGCACCCTTATTCAGAAATGGCTTCAGTCTGACATTGATCATTTCCGTAGCACAATGACGTAGTATGTAATGTTTAAAGACATAAACATGCAAATGAAATAAAAAAGTAAATATTGTAACGTCATTATTTGAGTGCTGCGTTTGTAAAGTAGTTCAGTATTACAGTAATAACTCATACCATACCCGAATCAGTTTGGGCCATGACAGCAGAAATGATGATGGCACAGAAGATACTGATGAGAAGCCAGACTTTCATGGTGATCGGTCCTTTGGAATGTAATTCTTACCACGAGTACCAGAAACAATGTCGTGTGTGACACATGTGACATAGTTAGAAACATGATTAAACATCAGGGTCAAACAGATATGGGAGGTATCGATACCGAGTAGACACCGCATTTTACAAATATCAAAGTAGTCTAGTACCGAGGCGAAGTGTCGATACTTTCTGATGTTTAACGAAATCCATACGTTTCGTTATTGTTGCTGATATTCTCGAAGACTATAAGCTTGACGTTAATCGGGACATCACCCTAGTAATTCACTCAGAGAAAGAGAGAGAAAGACAGACAGACAGGCAGACAGACAGACAGAGAAAGAGGGAAAGAGCGAGAGAAAGAAATGGGAAGGAAGCTCAATATGAAAAGGATAAGAAACAATGCGAGGAGCAAAGTATTATGTATACGCTCAATATATTATATCAATACGGTTATGGATTACTTTTTCAAAAAGTATCGATATAATCTCTGGTAAACGTTATCGCTGAATACTAATGCTGAATTGTCACTCTCAGTTCTATTTATTTGTCTTTGCCTGTGACTGGCCCAGCAGCTGTTCTTTCTCTAAGACCATTGCAATGTTTGTTTGAAAAAATAAAGGCTAAAGGCTAAAACTCCTCTCTGACTTACTGATATAGACTAATTTAGATAAGGACCTCTGACGCTGCATTCATTGCCAGACCAGTGTATAGTTCAAATTCCTCAATATAGCTGCATCTCGCCGCTCGTATATATACAGGTAAAATCTTCCCACCAACCTCTTGTCGAAGAATAGTCTTTCCGCTTTAGTATGCACATAGAAGAATCGAGTGAGAGCTTCGCGATAATTTGACGTCTAATGGCGACAATAAAATCTCTAATTCACCAGATCTCTAGATACACATTTAGTCCAAGGTTATTACGGATGAATTGATGTTTGTATGTGTGTGTGTGTGTGTGTGTGTGTGTGTGTGTGCGTGCGTGCGTGCGTGTGTGTGNTGCAAACTGTGCTGGTTTTGTGTGTGTGTGTGTGTGTGTGTGTGTGTGTGTGTGTGTGTGTGTGTGTGTGTGTGTGTGGTCTGAGTTTAAGATATTAATTTGTTAATCTATTATGTATAAAGGTAAACAAGACAATGTGCCACTAATGACAATAAAATTATAGCTTATCTTATCTTACCTTATCTTATTTCTATCGGTCTCTAAAGGCTGTATTATAGGCCTCATAGGCGGGCTCCCGATGGTTTACAAAAAGAAAAGGTGTCGAATAATTATGACCAAACTTAATTTTTGTGATCAAAATTTCGTAAAGGAAAAAGGAACACGCTGCCACGTGCAGAAACCTACAAGATGTAGGCATCGTGATTTTAGTGTATTTCCTATGTTAAGGTGGGCAATATGATTGCATAATCTCTAAAGACACGTCATGCTTCGTAAACGAAACAAATTAACCCATTAAAAAAAAAAACAACAGAATCACACGAACTATTCTCGATCAAGAATTTCCTGCAAAGCCGACAAATTTGGAAAAATTAGAACCAGCCCCCCCNNNNCCCCCCTTTTATTCTCAGCAAGCAAATTGTGGCCGTGGAAATAGATCATTTTTGAAAAAAAACATGAATCTTTTCATGATATGGCCAAGGAACACGAAAGAAGTAATTTACAAGAATTCATTGTAGAATTCCTCATGTTAGGCGACGTCAAATGGCAAAAGTCATCTCGATTAAAATTTTCTTCTTCCATGATGAAAGATGTCGTATGAAATGGAGAAAAAAAAGCAGAAATGATGAATTTGTCCTACACATCACAGTCACCATTAGGCACCGAAATTGATTTCTTCAGAAGCACGGTAAGAAAGTGTTCGCGTGCCTATCTCAACAGATAGACTCGAAAGAAACAGAAACATCTGCATGTTTTGCTATAATGTATACAGGAACACTGCATGCGGTTTTAACAAAACACATGAATGCAAACATCATAGCAGCAGTGACTGCGTTAAAAGACACTCATCTTCTTGCTTTTCTCTCAGAGGGAGACCTGATTGCTCAAGAAGCCAACCACCACAAATTTTGCCATGTTAGATACCCCAGTAACTTCAGGTGGCTGCAAGAAGCAGATTATTATGCTTCTGACGTTGACACTAGCCTAGCCTTCGCAGAACTTATGTGCTACTTAGAGGAAAACAAGGGAGTTCACAAATTGTCAGAAATATTGAAAACGTACAAAGATGCATGTCTACAGAATACATCCATGCAACGCTGTTACTGCGTGTCATTCCCGAATTAAATTGCCACTTAATTAGGCAGGGAGTCACTATAATAATCAAGTACACTCTTTCCTCATTGCTGGAGAAAAGTAAACTGGACAAAGCTGATGGCGATGCTGTAGCTTTGTGAGATCATTCGCAAAGACACTGATACATTAGATCTGGCAAATTCTGATTTTTCACTGAGATGCTAAGAATCGTCTATTCCTAAATCACTCATAACACTGTTGAAACTGGCGTTAGTTGAATCAACTGCAGACGATGCCTCCCAGCATCTTTAATAAAACTTGTCAATTTCTCAACTGATTGGTACTAACAGTATCAGCAGGCTTAACGAAGATGCATCATCCAAGAGGGTCCCAATCACAAGGGAGACACCTTTACCCCTTTTTGTGAGCATTTTAAAAGCTAGGATCACTCACTTAAGTTTTTCAAACAAAGTTTTTGCTTTCACCAAGTCTTCCCTCTGTGGTAGCTTTATCTGGAGAGCGTCTAAAATGTCAAGAGGTGTGCTGTTAGCCTCTTGATTTTCGTCCGGTTGTACATCTTTCTTAGAACTACTTTTCTTCGTTAGCTGCATAGACTTTAATTTAGTAAGTGTCAACTTTTTCTTTCCTGCCTTGTTTTAAACCTGAATCCACCGAGATAAAGACCGTTTGTGCAGTCCAAGTGCATGTCGTGTTCTTGCCTTTGGGTCAGAAATCTTCCGATAAAGACCACCACGTTTTGCTTCTCTACAAAAATAATTGTATAAGTGCAAAGCAACATTCTGAAGAGTAATGAATAGTATCTTCATCTTGACTTGTCAGACGTAAATAGGATAACCAAAAGAAAATAAGATGAAAACACGCCCATGACACAAAAAGTCAGACAAGATTTCTTCACGTTCGAGAAGACGTTTAGGAAGACTGTGCAGTTCGATGCACAGGGTAAAATGTTTATTCTTAATCCGTGGTGCGGTAAACATTTATTGAGAAGCTGAACTTGCGTGCAAGATTGGGAATATATCCTCATAGCTGTAATCTTTGATTGAACTCGCTACTGTAAGTAAGTCAAAATATTAGCCAGAGAACCTTGATCATTTTTTTTTTTGTATAAAACAAGAAGCGAAATCAATAACAGCCTCTCTCTTCAAAGGGAAAAAAAATATTGGCATAAGGTCATCAGTATTCACAAACCTTGTGCCAAGTTTCAGTGAATTTGGTTAACCAACTACCGAGATATAGCAGTGTAAAGAGGGGCAACTGTTTCTATACAATTCAAACATANCATCAATGCAATGAAAAGGTAATACGTTTTCTTTAGCCTCTGGAATGACAATTCAAATACAAAGCAACCATTTCACATGAGTCCCAATATCAAAATATATCACTGCTTCATGCTTGACACTCTTCATGTAGCAGATATCATACATATACATTTTTGTCTTAATTCCCTTTTAAGCGTGTCTGATGAGAGAAAAGTAGGCCTACTTCAGGCCTTTTCAGCTACTTTTCCTGTGTATGTCATGTTTCTTGCCATTGAGTGATGAACGATAAATCATGCTATTATTGTATCTTATGTATTAAAGTTTAAACTTTGACCATTTAGTCTTCAAAGGTAAAACGTCCCTGATTTTGCATTTTACAAACCAGTTAGATTAAAGACCATTTGTGCAGATCAAGTGCATGTCGTGTTCTTGCCTTTGGGTCAGAAATCTTCCGATAAAGACCACCACGTTTTGCTTCTCTACAAAAATAATTGTATAAGTGCAAAGCAACATTCTGAAGAGTAATGAATAGTATCTTCATCTTGACTTGTCAGACGTAAATAGGATAACCAAAAGAAAATAAGATGAAAACACGCCCATGACACAAAAAGTCAGACAAGATTTCTTCACTTTCGAGAAGACGTTTAGGAAAATCGTGCAGTTCGATGCACAGGGTAAAATGTTTATTCTTAATCCGTGGTGCGGTAAACATTTATTGAGAAGTTGAATTTGCTTGCAAGAATGGGAACATATCCTCATAGCTGTAATCATTGATTGACCTCGGTACTGTAAGTAAGTCAAAATATTAGCCAGAGAACCTTGATCATTTTTTTGTATAAAACAAGAAGCGAAATCAATAACAGCCTCTATCTTCAAAGGGAAAAAAATATTGGCATAAGGTCATCAGTATTCACAAACCTTGTGCCAAGTTTCAGTGAATTTGGTTAATCAACTACCGAGAAATAGCAGTGTAAAGAGGGGCAACTGTTTCTATACAATTCAAACATAGGGCGGGCAAAAAAAAAGAAAATTAAGTCCTAACGCATGGGCAAAATGCTCACTAAAAATATCAAAATTGACTAAAAATAGTTGGACCACAACAGTCGTAAAAAATCAAGACAACATGTCGGTTAATACAATTAGCACTGATTTTTTTCTTCGAATATTAATAATAAAAAATTGTACATTTCATCATTAGGAATTGTTAAACCGTCCCTATTACAACTGTCAGTTCTATTTGACTTGTTTTATCTCAGTGCCATACAATATTAAAGACCTGCGGTAAAACACCGTAAAACCCATAATTGACCACTAAAAGAAACAGCAATCTTTTGCTCCCTCATAAAAACCTCGTAGGGTATTATTTGCAAACTTCTACCCCTTCCTCAGCCGTTTGATTTTATTTAGCCTCCCTGGGACCTATCCTACTCATGCTAATCAGTTGTCTCAAAGTAGTAAAATTGTTGCAAGTAAATGGAAGTTGAAATTAAGGGAACTGCAAGCCAGTAACTGTGTGAATGTTAAAGGAGTCGGGCAATAGCGCTAAATGGGACAAGTTTATGTTCTTAGTTTGGAGTTTTTCATCTCTCCCTCTTCCTGAAATAACGTATCCCAATGATCATTCTTTGGTAAGAACTCTTCTCATCGCAGCAAGTTAGTTTTAGTGCCAGATATCCTCCTGGATCCAACTTCATTTTGTCAAAAAGAGAATTACGCCTTATTCTGACAGGCTGCAAGAATTTGCTCCCTCTCGTAACTGTTTTGTCAGTGCTGACTCTGTTATTGCATTATATTTGCTCTTTCGGGATTTGTGACTTGTGCATAACTAAGTGCTTACCTGACCGGCTGACACTTACCTGGAAATGAAGGCAGTGAAAAGTCTGCAGAAGAATTAAATTAATGTCAAAGCTCATACTACATTTGCACCTTATTTTCTTTCCATTATTATTGTTGTGTTTTTTTTTTTACCTTTCTAATGATGACTATTCTTAATGTTGCCTCTATTTTACCTCAGAATGTGTGCATTGTTATGTGCAGTGGTTGAAGTTAAGGAACTGCAGCTAGTAATAAGTGAAGGTTGCGAGTTCAAATCCCTCCCGAGGAAGGAAAAAATGGAAAGTTATTTGAAGGCCACTTGGGAGTCATGACTCAAGTATGACCCAGCCTCTCTAAAATAGCAGGAAGTCAAAGGGCCGAAATATTTATGATAGATAGGGAATCTTCCTCTGAGGATCGTCTGTTGCCTGCATCTTCGAGTGAGAGAATTTCCTATTTAAGTAAAGGATGGTATCTGGCACTCAAAAATAGTTTGCTGAGATTTAAAAAAAAAAAAATTACCAAATAATGATCACTCGGACAGGTTATTTGAGAATGAAGTAGAGATACTCAAAACTCCCACCTAAGAACAAACATGCCCCATTCAGGGCTATTGTCTCACTGCCATAGCGTGAGTACAGAAACCAGCTTGTCGTCATCGCAATTCCCGTAGTCTCAACTTCCTTTAAATCGCAACAGTTTTTAATCAGACATCTGATTAGCGTGAGCAGGGTCGGTTCCAGGAAAGTAGTATTGGGGGTAGGGGTGCGGTGGGGAGGGGGGTGCTAAATGAAATCAAACAGTTGAGGTAGGGGAAGAAGTTTGCAGTAAAACTCTAGAAGGCTTTCATGAGGGAGTAAAAGATTGCTGTTTCTCTTAGTGTTGGACTTTGGGTTTTACGGTG